>VWZW01002309.1:704466-862042 GCA_013397115.1 Edolisoma coerulescens
GGGGGGGGCATCTTGTAGGGGGTGGTGATGAAGGCATGCACTCCACAGCTCACAAGTCACTAGCATCCCTCGACTCCCAGCTTCTCTGAAGAGATCTTTTAACTCCTGAGTGGCCACATTTAACACCTTTAACTCTTGCAAAGGTTTCCATTTTTCTTCGACTCCTGCTGTTATCACCACCACTGTGAGGTAACAATTTAATTTTGAAATAATAATGCCTCAATATTGTTTAGTTTTATTTCTTGAAGTGTGGTTATAACCTGTGATTTATAACTGTGGTTATAAATCTGGTATTTGATAGTTTTGGGGGTTAGGATTTTTTCCTTTTGTTTTCTTTCTCTTAGGGAATTTTCTCCCATTTGTTGCTAAGAAACAATAACAACCAAAAGTACTTAAGAGAGACAACAGATGTAGCCACTGAGGAGGGGGAGGAGTGCATCTGGTTGCTACTCTCCTACCTGAGGGTTTTTTCTCTTGGGAAGAACAGTTACCACGAGATTTTGGACTGGGGGGGAAGGGGCTAGGCGCAGCCTCTAGCTTTCTCTTGGTCTCAACACTGGAGGGGAGACAGGCTGTGGTCGCTGTGGGGAGAATTGGCCACCACTGCGGGGTTCCGTCTCCTGCTTTCTTCTCCTACCGTGAATGGAGCTCTGCTCGTAAGAGCAGCCATTGCACTAGGACCTTATTAACACCCTACCTCACTAGAAAGGACCCTCACCACCTACTCAGGTGCCTCAGAGTAGAACCCGTGCAATAAACACTTTCACCAATTAACTTTAAGGGAGTTTTATTAGTAACAGTAAGTTATAGACAATAAGAGACCATAGTTAGCAAACTGCTGGACTACAAAACAAAGGAAGCAGCGCTGGGTGCTTAACCAAGAGTTGGACTTGGCCAGAGAGACACCCGTTAAGCTAGGGAGATACTTTTTATATTCCGGAGCCAGGCACAGCTGCTCCCTTGATCCCTCCTTACGGCGTTCAGATTGGCTTGTCCCTGTCCAGGGGTCTTCTTTATTGGTGTGTGGTTGTCCAATGGGGTCTTCTGTCTTCTCCCCTTATCCTAATGTGGTTATCACCCACACCCTTCCTTCATATCATGTCCAGAAATTTCTATGGTCAGCTTCTAATCATAAATACAACTTTTACATGAGGACATTCGTCAACTTGTGCAATTAATTACTTTACAAAAAACACCACTTATACTACAATGAATTAATTAACCTACTAACTCACTAATGTACAACTAATAAACTCATTAACATACGAAAGCCAATTCCCTGGTTATATTTATAACACCCGGAACCCCAAGACCCCCCAAGGGAGCCTCTCTTTGCCGTGTTCAGAAGCCCAGCTGCCACTGCCCAGCCCCACCGCTTCTCTGCTACTGCTCCGGGTTTATCACTACATTGTAGGCCCGCACCCCCTGCCTGCCCGGACACCCCACGGCTCCTGCTACAGCTGCGGAGTTTCCAATACCTCTCGCTTACTAGTCCAGGATCTGCTTGCCTCTGCTGTTCCAGCTTGCTGCTTCTGAGGTGCCTGCTACAGCTCATTTTGTTATCCAGAAGAGCACTGGGATCGGCTGCCCTGGGGGTTTGTAATGCAAGCCCCTTTTCCATCCATTCCGCTGCCTGCGCTCACCATTACCCACGTGCAGAGAGGCGGCCGAGCTCGTGCCACAGCGCCCCCTGCAGGCGCGGGGGAATCATCGCACCCACCCTGCCCGGCCGGGAGCCAGCAGCGCCCCCTGCTGGCTGTGACCGGAACTGACCGAAGGGCAAAGTGCCTGCGGCCGAGAGAGGCGGTCACTGTTTCTCGTTCTGTTTGTTGTTGTTGCCGCTGTTGCCGTTTGTTCGCCTTATTATAGATATACATACTAGTAAAGAACTGTTATTCCTTTTTCCGTATCTTTGCCTGAAAGCCCCTTAATTTTCAAGTTATAATAATTTGGAGGGAAAGGGGTCGCATTGTCCATTCCAAGGGAGGTTCTCGCCTTCTTTGGTCGACACCTGTCTTTCAAACCAAGACAGATGTCAAATGGAAAACTACCAGAAGGACACACACTCTAGGAGCTGTGACATGCAAGCACGTGCACAGGCAACAAGTCCTCATGAAGGGGAGGGGATCGCTGAGGACTCCCGTCTCTGAGCAAGCAGCCCCTTTAGGAAATAGAGAAGGGTACTCTCTCTGGGGAGATTTTCCAGCAGCCTATCAGGGGAAGAAAGCCTCTGCTACTAGACTCTAAACTATTCCCCCTAATATGTCACTTTTTTTTTAATTCTCATACTTTGGTGCTAGTAAGAGATACATTCACAAATACTACTCCCCTTGGAGCTCCCTGCATAGGCACCTCTCGCAAGGGAAACATGGAAACAGTTGCATTAACTTTTGAGGTGATATTTGAAGGGGGAAATGGGAAATTTTGAATGTCTTTTTTTAACTGTGCTAACTCTCTAATTCTAGTTCTCTGTAACAGCTGTTATGCCATATCATGAGATTATACTGTTTCATTAAAACCAGCTCTACCACATAGGCCCACCATTTCATGGGGACCAGCTATGCCATGTGGATCTTCTGTGAAGGACTACGCTTCACGATACAGAATTTTAAAGGTTTATTAACAAAAAAAATAACAATTGGGATGGCCACAATACAAAGACGCAGCGCTGGGTGCGTGGCTGGTCTGGCCAGAGGCACATTGCCCAGGGCCCGTGCAGCTACTTTTATACCCTCTGAGTGTCAATCAAGAGGCATAGATACACTTATCCAATCACGGGTTCTGGGGTTCCCGGCTCACCCCTCTATCCACCCATTTGGGGCAGCCCGACCTGGGTCCACCCATGTAGAGCATGCTCAGTCACGAGATCGGGTGGGATCTCATCTTGACTGGCGTCCTGATTGACACTCCACATGGAACTTTCTGGAAAGTCCTTGTCGGCTTTCGTCGGCCATTTTGTCCATAGTCCCTTCTACTAGAAATTTTAATAATTGAACACCATTAGCTAATTATGATAATGGGAAATTCTGTCAACTGTAACAATAAAAGAGGGGAGAGTACAAAGAAGGGGAACATTACAACAATAATTATAACATTGTAACAAATATCTCATTAAATATAACAGGAACAATTAATCACTTAACTCATTAACATACCACACTTAATTTCTTAACCTCATTAACCATAACTTAATATACGAAAGCCAGCTTCACCTTTTGTCATTTAAAACATCCGCCATTTCATGGGGACCAGCCACTTCCTATCTTTCCCCGCCATTATCATTCTTTTCCTGCTCAACTGTCGGTTCTTCTAAATTTGGACCATTTGATCCTCTATAAGGCACATAGAGGGGGGTAAGTGGTCTAAGGGGTCCCATTTTTCCCTCTTTCTCTCCCCTCTAGTCTTCTTCAAGTCTTTAGTCACAAATATCCCTTCCAACAAGCAGCACAATCCCTCTCTTCTTGGTCACAAGGTTCTTTTGCATTCACATATAGATTTAAAACCTGACATATACCATCTTCTGAAGATCCATATCTGGACCAATATAATGGGTCTGGTCTAATGGGTTCTTAAGCCCATTTGTCAGAAGTAATGATCTGATGCCGTTGCCAATGTTTGTTTATTAATGGTGACTGGAAACTAGGAGTAGCCCAAGAACCAGATGGCAAGGTAGAGTACTGTGCAGCGCGCGCAACGCTGGGTGCTCCCTGACAAAAACACGTCACAATAGGAGGACCTGGTGCACAGCACCAGCAGAGTTCTTATATGCAGTCCTATAAGGCGATTGGTCCATTTTTGATCCTCGCTTTCATTGGCTCATCTAGGTTCCTCTTGATTGGCTTGTCTGGATGGAGCATTTGTGTCCAATCATTTGTCTAGGGGTCGATTCCATTGGTTTATCTTGGGATCCAATCCACATCTTTTTGATGATGTATACTGTGATTAATGTCCATTTGGAAGCTTCTGGTAGACCCAGCTCATCAGTCAGTCTCACGCACGCCATCTAGTGGTTACATGAAAGTACTACACCAGCACATGCCGACTTCTTCATCCTTAATTGTTAATATAGACCTTTAATTAACAAATAATTGTATTCGAACCCACCTAATTCAAATAACTCATTAACTTTGTTAATTAGCTTACAAAGATTGAACCACCTATGACAACTCCCCCCCTCTTGTTCTTTGATCAAGGTATACCCCGCATCAAACTATTTCATCAAACTATCTTAAACAATTTAACTTTCATTATTTCCATATATTTCTCTCAAACTCTGATACCTTTTTAAAATTTCCTTAGCCGTTTCTTGGGTGGTTCCTTCTTTTCTGGCTTTTAACAGCATCGGCTTTTCTTCAATTAATTTTTCCACGGAATTTTGTATAATACTTGTGATCATTCAGATTAAACAGGGCAACAAACATGGAAGAACAACAATGCTAGTCAGTGTACATAATCCAAAAAACATTATTTTTTCCCACCATGCACCATTCAAGCAATTTTCCCACCAATTTGCTTTAAAGAGAGAAGTCCACTGTTGGACAGGAACATGGGAGAGTTTTCTTACATTTTTGGTTATGTTTTTAATAGCTTCTCCATGATCGTCAATCTCAACACAGCACACAGAAGAATTAAATTTACCACATACTTCTCCTTCCTCAGCAAGAAGGTAGTCAAGTGCTAGTCTGTTTTGATAGATTGCTGATCTCATCTGCTTTCGTTGGGCTGTAATTAAACCCAAAGCGAGGGTCGTTTGATTCGTTAATTATTTCTAATACTGCCTTCAAGCGAATAATCCAGTTTAGCATGTAGATGGGGGTTTGATACCCCCAACTACCATCCTGGGCCCAGGTGGCTGGGCCATATGTCTGCATGATTTGCTCCAGCAGCCACTCTTCATTTGCCTACTTCTGTGTTCCTTTTATCTTATCTCTTTTTCTACACCCAATGTCATCATATAGGGGCACACTTAACTCCTGGCCATAATTATGGGGTAACAAAAAGAAAAATGGTCTAATGATACCCAATGTGCAGATTTGCATCCAATCCCAAGGTAAAGTAACATGTGCGGTCTCTCTGCATAACCAAAATAATCCATTGGGAGCCTCCCAAAGATTATGTTCCTTCTGCTCTATCCTTTCCTAATATTTAGAAATCTGGGGTGTGTCTGTAAATGGATTTGGTTCTTTCCCAATGCATTCATATAACCCTACATGTTTTATATATGACCATCCCATTTTTTTCTTTCTAGACCAATATAGGTTAGGGGCCTTGGGAGTCCACCAGGAGGTAGTCCCATTTGTCACCAAATAACGTTTACAGGATAGTTCTCCCATCTTAGAAGTAAACCACGGTCTCTTTCTTCTTAAACATTCTTTTCCTATTGGTCTGGATTTTAACTTCCATACTGCTCGATTTGTCTTGGGCAGTGATCTATGTCCCATTTTCATCCACTTTAGTACTTCCTGTGGACTCAACCTGTTCCTTCCCAAGGCCATACCTCAGCCATACCAGTATCCCCATAAATCCAACAATTAGAGATGTTAAACTCTTTACTAATGTGTTCTACCAGGTCTAAGAACAGGTTTTTCCCATTTGAGATCATATCTTCCCCTCCATCTTGATTATCCCTTTTAGTTCTCTTTCTCTTAATTTGATCTTCTTCATATGTACCTTGTTTTAAGATTTTTCCATGTATATTCCTTTTAAAACATATCCATTCTTCTTTAATAGGACATTCCCCATCTAACTTTTGTCTCCAATTCCCTACATTTTCCGAGAACCAATAGATTTTGTCTTCCTCCTCGCAGGTCTGTATCTTAGAACGATCGATACAGTTTGGGTTTGGATGAGTATGTATCCTTACTACTTCGCTTCTGAAGTCTCCTGAGTACAGGGGATAGTAACATTTGTCACGAGGGCCTGCACTGCTTCCTTGACTATAGATACTTATAAACAACCATATCAGTAGGGGTCCGGTACAAGCTACTTTCCCGGGGCTTACACCTATGGGAGTGCCCCCTTATGGTGTAGCAATCTTTTTCTGGCAAGAGTAGAGCTTGATCCAGGCTTGCCCCCTTACCGATTTTCCGGTTACTTTAGTATCCCCTTCCAATGGAGACTCTCCAATGGCAGCTGTCCTCTCCCTCTCTGTATTTCACTTTATTGGTATTTTTGAGCCTGATTTCTAAAACAGATGGGGAAAGTCTTATTGTCTGGGTTATACTTGTTCTCCGTATCTAGGCACTGGAAGGTCAATCTTAATGGAAATTTTACTACTAACACTTACAACTTATCAATATTAACAACTAACATATATCATCAACAAATAACTTATAACATAGGCTACAACATGGGTCAGTGGTAGCTGGTGATGCTGACGCTGCTGGTTAAGTTCAGTGTTAGGTCTTCCTCCACAATGTCAATCTGGTGTCTGCCTGGTTCACAGTCTTCCACTCTGCAGGAGCTCGCACTGGTCCCTTTATTCAGGTGATGTGGCTCCACCCCTTTTCCTTGGTACGTACAGCAGTCTCGTTGGTAAGGAGGATCTGGAAAGGACCTTCCCATTTAATGGTTAGTGGCTTTTCATTCCACGCTTTGATTAGTACCCAATTTCCCGGCTGAAAGGTGTGGATCTTAAAGTCTATTGGGGTATCCTGAGGGAGGTATCCCCACCTCCTTAAGTCTTCTAAGGTGTAAGCAATTACTTGGATACACTGTTGGGTACCATATTCTCCTTCTTCATAGGTACCGCTATTATTACTAGCTGTTAAAAATGGCAAGCCAAACATTGCCTCAGAGGGTGAAACCCCTATGTCTGTCCTAGGTCTTGTCCTTACCCTGAGCAATGCCAACAGACACTTCAACCAGTTCATTTTTGTTTCTACTACCGATTTTGTTACAGCCGTCTTTAGAGCCTGGTTTACTCTTTCAACTCTACCAGAACTCTGAGGGCGCCACGGCGTGTGTAATTCCCATTTTATCCCAAGCGCCATCATCATTTGTTTCAAAACCCTAGCAGTGAAATGAGTGCCTCTATCCAAATCAATCACATTTATAATCCCATATCTGGGCATTATGTGTTCAAGCAACACTTTACTTACTACTCTGGCTGTAGCATTTGCCGTTGGGAAGGCTTCGATCCAATGTGGAAGGTGATCGATAGTGACTAGAAAGTATCTAAATCGTTGGATCAGAGGTAATTCAGTGAAATCAATTTGAATATTTTGAAAAGGCCTTTTTGCTAGTTGTCTTCCCCCTGAGGGTATTCTTCTCATTACCTTTTTATTAATCTTTAGACAAATCATACAATCCCTAGTTACCGCCCTTGCGATTTCAAATGCCCCCATACACACATAGCTCCTAAGAAAAGCATCACAGAGAGCCTGTGTTCCCCAATGTGTTGAACAATGCAGGTCTCTTAGAATCCTTCTTGCTAAAGTTTTATTTAGTACCTGCCTGCCATCAATCATTATCCATTTTCCTTCTTTATCTTTAATTCCTCCATTTTTCTTCAGCTCCTCTTCCTCCTTCTCAGTAAATTTTGGAACCTCTTCTTTTTGTTTATCTCCAGAATTTATTACCAACACTACCTTCTCTTCTGCTTTTAATGCTGCCTCTTTGCTGCAGCGGGCGGATGGTGGGTGCCGCAACCTTCTGGAAGCGTCTCTAGGAGGAAGCCGCTTTGGAGGGCAGACAGGAACACACACACTCATGCACGCACCAGACAGCTCTTAATCCAATACTCCAAACGACTCCAAAGGAGTCGACAACAAAAGAGGTGGGAAGGGTCTTCATATGGGGTTCCATGGGAGAGGTTTATTTCAGCCACGCATGTGAAGGGGTCCAGGAACGAAGAAAAGGAACGTAGGACAGTCCAGGTTTATATACGGGGCGGAGAGAGCATCAGGGACCAATGGTCTGAGGGCACAGGGGCAGCAGACGGGGCTAGAGTATGGGTACCAATGGGGAAAAGGTGAGGGAGTGGCCACGGGGCAAGGGCCAATGAAAGAACAGGGAAGGGCGAACTTTCTAGGGCTTGGACATATATGGTATAAAGGGGTGGGGAGGCCAATGGGCCAACCGGGAAAGCAGAACTGGGATACACTAACATAACAAAATGAAGCCTCTTGGAAGAAGCCATTTCTGTCTCCCTAATTTACGGAGAGTCTTTGGGCTTAAGGCCTGTTTCTCCAAGGGGGTGTGGGCTCACTGGCCTCCACATCTCTTTAGCTATTCGATCTGCTAGATTGTTCCCTTTCATTTCCACTGATGACCCTTTTTGGTGTCCTCTGATGTGTACAATAGCAATTTCCTCAGGATCTTTCAACTTCTCGAGAATTTCCTTTACTAGATTTGCATCTATTAAATTCTTTCCCTTTCTTTCTTGCCAGATTTTTCCATAAGTATGTACTATACTGTAAGCATACTTGGAATCAGTAAATATTGTCCCTCTTTGTGGCAGTGACCCAGTCAGCCTTTGCTCTCCAAATAAATAAAGATGAGAGCTGGGGGGATTTTCCCGCCGGGGACAGCTCAGAGGAGGAATCCAGCCTCGCTGCTGAGTCATGCTGAGAGCAGCACTGTGAGCTGGCCCTGCCCCTGAGACCCCTGTGTGTGGAAATCTTCTCCCACAAGTCCCTCCTTCAAGTTACTTGCTGTCCCAAGAATACGATAAGACTCCGGACACACTGTCCTGTTACTGGTCTGTTTGAAAGATGTTCCTCCCCAAAAATCCCTGTTATCTGTAAAGGGCCATTCCAATGGTATTTAAGGGGGCTGCAAACGACCCCTGAGGCTCCTTGTGCTCTCTCCGTTCAAGAAATAAACACAAACTGCTGTTACAAGGAGCCCCTCCCTGTCTCCTTTGTCTCCGCGGCTCGCTGAATCCACCATCGGCTCACACCAGCCAAAAAGGGGAAGCCAGAAAGCAAACAGTCTCACCTAGCTGCAGCTGTTCCACTGCGGGACACTTATAGCAAGGTAAATCGCTTGGCTCCTAAGGCGGTGGAAAAGAAGCCAGGCGACACCTCTTTTTCTTTCTAATAATTCCAAACCTCTCTTCAAGGCAAAAATTTCACAACACTGTGCTGACCACTTAGCTGGCAACTTTCCTTTCTCTATTACTTGCATTGATTTCCTATTTACAATAGCGTAGCCTGATGCTCGCCTTCCCTCTACCACTTTCGAGGAACCATCTACGAATAGTACTTCTCCACTCGGTAAGGGTTGATCATACAGGTCTTCTGTTACTCTAGGTTTGGAGTTCTATCAACTCTAAACATTGATGTTCCAGATCTTCCGTTGGTTCCCCATACAGGTATTGGGCTGGGTTCTGACTCTTTGCTATTGCAAGCTCAAGACTTCCAGCACCTAACAACACTAGTTCGTATTTTAACAATCTACTATCTGTAAGCCATTCACTGGCTTTTTGGCTTAAAATGGTTTTATTATCATGTGGTGTATATGTTTTTCCGCCCAACATTAACTTCTGGGTTTCTTCCACTAATACAACTGTCGCTGCCACTGCCTGTAAACATGTTGGCCACCCCCTAACCACTGGGTCCAGCAATTTTGATAGATATGAAATCAGTTTTCTCGCTCTGCACCATTTTTGTGTGATAACTCCGTATGCTACACTGCCTTCCATATTTATAAACAGCTCAAAAGGCCTGTCTAAATCTGGTAAACTTAGAACAGGAGTACTAGTTAATCTCTTTTTTAATTCCTCCAGTTGATGATTATCATTTACAGTCCAATTTAGAGGTTCTTCATCTACTAATTTGTCATACAGAAATTTTACTAATTTAGTATACCCATCTATCCATAGTTTACAATATCCAATTAAGCCTAATAATTTGCGTATATCCCTTTTTGTGTTTGGAGGAGGTATAGATAGAATACCTTGAATACGGTCTGGGCTTAGTTTTTAATATCCGTTTCCAATGATATGACCCAAGTATTAAACTTCCGTTTCCACAAATTAAAGCTTCCCTTTTGAAACCTTCAACCCCTGTCTTCCCAGAAAATTTAACAAATCAATAGTAGTTCTCTGGACCTCTTCTTCTTTTTCCCCCGATATTAACAGATCATCAATATATTGCAAAATTCATGTCTCTCTTGATGTTACAAATGGTTTCAATAACTCTTCTAGGGCCTGCCCAAAAAGATTTAGAGACTCAGTCAACCCCTGTTGTAAGAGAGTCCATCTGAGCCGTTATTTTCTTCCCAAATCTGAATCTTCCCATTCACGGCTACAACATTGTGGGGAAAAAACCCAAGATGGCGCCATGGGAAAAAAAACAATTGTAGGAAACTACACAAAATTGTGGGAACTAAGATGACTACAACAAAAAGATATGCCTGCTGACCCTTTTTCTGGAGAAACCAAAAGATGTCACTTCCCTTCCTCTCAGGTGACTCATAGCAGATGAGAATACCCTCCCCTTCTCTTCTCTGTCAATTACCTGGCATGCTATAAAATGGCGTCTCTACTACCCAAAATGGCGTTACCTGGCAATATGCTGTTGATTGACAAATCACCATGCCTCCTTCACAAAATGGTGTCTCGCGACCTTACCCCTACTCTGTGGGAGGCCAGCCCACCGCACTGGCTGTCAATCACACTGACTCCTCCTTCGATGAAGAGGACTCCTCCCTTGGGGAGGATCCTGAGGGCGGGACAGAAGTTTAGAGCCCACCTGTTTTTCCAGAAGGTTCTTACATTCTTGGTTGTTTATTGGTTGATACAGTCTGTACCCTCCCCTCATTCATTTTGATTGGACCCTCGATCCCTGGACCCTCCACTCAGACGCGCTCCCATTGGTTGTTCCCCCAGACCCCTCCCAGTTTTCCCTTCCCTTATAAGCCCCTGCACAGCCCTTCTCCCTCGGAGTTTTCCCTCCACATCTCGCCCTCTCGGATCCCCTCACCCTTCAATAAAGAGACCACAGAGGAGACCCCCTCTCGCAGCCTCTTGTCTCCTGTGCTCTGTTTCAATTGCGCCTTGCTTGCCGCTCCCCAGGAGCCAGCCCTTCTCTGCATGAGCTATCCACGCCCCGCCTGTGGGATTCTGCTGCAGCAGCACCCGAGGCTCTCGAGCCGGTGTCCTTGGCCGAGGATGGCAAGGAGTTCACGGAGCCTATACAACACTACTCAAAACAGCGCCATTCCCACCGGACTCCTAACTGAAAGTGATAAGCAACAAAATGGTGTTCCCATCAAAATTCATCAGCCAAGAAGACAGATGAAAAAATGGCGCCTGGGATACTTAACCTTATTGCTTAAAAACACAAAATGGCAGAACGTCGCCGCCTTCACTTCTCTTAAAAACCACACCACACAAACTTCTAATATCAGAGCACAAATCCGAGTCTAGTGAGTGGTTTGAGGACTCTTGGTTCTCTTGCCTCACCTCAAAACCTCGCTTTACTAGCTTTCCACATTTAATAAAAAAAAAAAACAAAAAATACTCCAGCTCAGTCATGGAATGCGAAGCACATCCCAAACAGCAGGCTCTAAACCGTCCCTCACGCTCCTAGCGAGCGAGAGGACCTCTCTCAGCCAGTCACCCCCCTTCTCTAGGCCTGTCACCGTGCTGCAAGGTATCCTTTTCTCGGTTAGCTCTGCTCTGCACCCGAGCAGCCTTCCCCACACCGAGGTCCTACTCCCCCCTTAATCAGACTCTCTCTTTCCCCCTGCCTGGCAAAGAGCACTCCCTCAACCAGCGGCTCTGCACTCAAGTCCCTGGTCAAGAGTATTTCGTCCGCCTTAAGGGTCCTAATTCCTCAGCAATGAGTTACGCCTGGGACTGCCCTGACTCGCTAAGAGGAATTACCCTCCAGGCACCTTGGTCCAATGGTTTGTTCTGCCACTGTTTCTCAAGCAGCCTCCCACTGCCTTGTGAATCTGTACCACAGACCACCCACCTATTTCCCCACTGGGAAAGGAGTCCCTCCCAGAGATCCCAACCTCGCCTCCGGTTCTCCCCTTTTTAGCGTAAGACTAAGTGTCAGGAATGAGGCAACTCTTGATTTTAATTAAAAGAAAGGTAATTTATTTAAAAAAATAATGTACTATATTACAAGGCCAAATTCTTGATTAAAAATCTACGTAACTGGGAACGCAGCAATCGGAGACTCTTGGAGCCAATAAGGCTATGGACCCAGAGCAGAGATCTGCAGCACTGGGTTTTACTTAGGCTAGTCCTAAGTAAAGTCACTTAAAAAGCAGGCCTGATGACCACAGTGCTGGGCTTTACCGAGGCTAATCCAAGATAAAAGAGCAGCTGCTGGCTGGTGACAGGAGGTTTTATACTCTTCTGGCCCCTCCCATCACTGCCTACTGTCCCGCCTCAAAGGTAGGAGGTAATTGGTTAAGTCTTTTCAAAGTCTGAATTACTGGTCTTTGGTTAGAGCATGATGTAAAGTCTTTTAACCAATGGCTCGTCTGCTGTTAGGGGTACAGTCTCTGGGTGATGTCATCTGCAGTTCTGGCGGGAGAATTTCTTATTGAAATTTGCCATTGCCATGGAGCTCTGTGACAGGTCTCCAGATGGCTGCTAAATATAGCCTCTAAGTAACGTGTGAGGGTCTCTCTCTCTGGAACAGAACTTGAACATTAATTTAAGAAACATTGGAAGATTGTATAATACTATTTGATCTTGTAACTATAACTTTAAGGGAACAACTGTGAGGGATATATCAACTTCTTGACTTTGAGGGTTACTAAACAGCTTAATTATATTAACAATTTTAATAACTTTAACTTAATTACTTAACATTTCAAAAATGTGAAAGCCAACTTCTCATTTTATGCTTAACACTAAGGTACCCCTAGGAGCTCCCACCCTTGGAGATTGAGAGCCTATGTGGGTCAGGGCTGGTTTCCAGGAGTATTCTTCCTTCTCCTGCTCCCCAGGTCCCTCGGAATACCTCACTCACTCCCCACTTGCTTCCCCCTTTTCCCGGCCGGGCTCCAGGAGGAGGACCGGAACTGCGTTACTCGGGTCCACACTCGCTTTGGAAGTCTGTACAGCCCCTGTCTCACTCGCACCTTTTTCTACACTCGCTTGCACTCCCTTTACCGTGCCCCGCTCGCAGGCACTTACGACCTCTTGCGAGTCCTGCTGTCTCTTGGAGGGTCTTGTGGCAGTTTTCTTTCCGGGGCGACGTCTTAAGTAGTCTGCGTTGTCAGGTTTCCAGCCACTTCCTGGGTATAGCCAGTGATTCCTTCCACGGTCCCAAGGAATCCACCTCCGGGCAGTCGAAATTGACTGGACACATCAATCCTTTTGTTTTCTTCGGGACCGCCTCCGGGTGTGGCTATCCTGGACGAGCCCCCATAAATTGTCAGGAATAATGGTCTGACGCCGTTGCCAATGTTCAATTTGTTTATTAATGGTGACTGGAAATTAGAACTCAGGAGTAGCCCAAGAACCAGATGGCAAGGTAGAGTACTGTGCAGCGTGCGCAATGCTGGGTGCTCCCTGACAAGAACACGTCACGATGGGAGGACCTGGTGCACAGCACCAGCAGAGTTCTTATATGCAGTCCTGACGCTCTTGCAGGTTGCCCACACCCAACCAGCGTCTAGCTGGAGACGTCCCCAGGGAATTCTCTGGGCTGCAACCAGCAGGGCAACGTTATTGTGTCTAAGAGGGCTTGCTGTTACATGGGAAGGCGGCATCGATGGAGGAATAGAAGAGAGGGATCTCCTGTGTGGGTTCCAACGGGTTTATTCCGAGGAGGGTCCAGGGAGAGAAGACGATCAAAATGCAGGGTACAAGGGTTTTATACAGGGACTAAAAGGGGCAGAGTAAAAGGGGAACAACCAATGGGGAAAGAAAATTGGGGAGGAGCCAACAGGGAAGTAACCAATAAGAACAATTCAGGGGAGGGGAACCCAGGCAACAACCAATGGGGCACCAAGAAAGAAAGAACATTCTAGAAACATACATATGCAATAAGGGGAAATACATAAACACGGAGTAATACATAAATCTGGGTGTTAACCGCTTTAACCAATGAATAGAGAGTATGTAAACTAAGGGAAATTGGGAACATGGGAACTCGCCGTAACATAAGAGGCAGGGGCTAGACAGCGGTGCCTCCGGTGCCTGTCCACCAGTCTCCTGAGTCCGTTGTGGCCTCTGCCACACGCACTGCAACACAGTCCTATAACGCGACTGGTCCATTTTTGATCCTCACTTTCATTGGCTCATCTAGGTTCCTCTTGATTGGCTCGTCTGGATGGAGCATTTGTGTCCAATCATTTGTCTAGGGGTCGATTCCATTGGTTTATCTTGGGATCCAATCCACGTCTTTTTGATGGTGCACACTGTGATTAATGTCCATTTGGAAGCTTCTGGTAGACCCAGCTCATCAGTCAGTCTCACGCACGCCATCTAGTGGTTACATGAAAGTACTACACCAGCACATGCTGACCTTTTCATCCTTAATTGTTAGTATAGAACTTTAATTAACAAATAATTGTATTCAAACCCATCTAATTCAGATAACTCATTAACTTTGTTAATTAGCTTACAAAGATTGAACCGTCTACGACATTCGAACATACAATATTGAATCATCTTTTTCTTATCTTTCCCCTGAGTACGTGACAGCTCCTCTTGTCCCCCAGTCTCTGAGCATCCTCCCCAAAGGATTTTCAGGAGGTATGCTTGGAGTGGAGTCTTTCAACCCCTCTCCACTCCTCTTAGTCTTCCTGCTGCAGCTATTTCCAATCTCACAATATTCCCACAGGACTCTTTTCTTGCAGAACCGACTCGCTTCATCTCTTCACTGGCCGTATCCCTCATGGAATGAACGAACTGCAGTTAGAAGGACTCCACAGTTGCTTCACAGGCAATTCCGTATCTCAAGCACACACATTCAGTCCTGCTGCCCCCAGCTGCCCAGGTGATACTTAACAGTCACTTTCCGTATGTGGGTCCTGTGCACAGGTGTTACCACCAGTTACACATGAACTCTACTCTCCCCCTCTCCTTTCCCCTTTTTGCTTCTAGACTCCCCCATCCAGGTCTCACCTGCAGGTCCCACAAGGTATGACAGCAAGGCGAGGGCTGCTAAACTCAGCTAAACTCAGTGCTTTCCCCCGCTCTCAATGTCCCACCCCGCAGGGCCAGAAGTTAAGGATCCCGAACAAGTCTCCAAATTGTGAAAAATGCCTCACTTTCTGTTATAAATAAAATCAGTGAATTGGCTTTCGTATAGAAATGTTAAGATTTTTGAATAGTTCATTTGTAAAGTTAATTAAGTTAATGGTTTTAGTATCCCCGTTATTGTTGATGTAATGTCCTTTGTTAGATCCCCCTGTTCACCCCAGTTACCACAGTTGTTATAAGTATGTTAATAAATGTTTAGTTTTCCATGTTAAAAGATAGGGACAAAATGGCTGACGAAAGAAAAGAGGAGAGTGTTCTGGAAAAGTCTCTGAGATGTCAATCGAGATGCCAATCAACAGGAAGATCCTCCTAGCCCCACTACTGGGCATGCTCTAAGTGGGCGGGCTTAGGTTGTTCCTTCCCCAAGGGGCGGAGGAAGGGGCGGGCAGGGAACTCCAGACCCACGATTGGGCGAATGTATCAAGGCATCTTGATTGACATCGAGGGGGTATAAAAGAGGCTGCGCAGAGCTTGTGGGTGTGCCTCTGGCCATTTCCAACCTTGGCTAAGCACCCAGCGCTGCCTCCTTCGCCTTGTAGCCTGGCAGACCGCCATCTTTGGTCTCTAATTGTCACTTTAACAATTTTGTTAATAAATTCCTTTTGTTTTACGAATTGGTTCGGACATTTTTATCACACTTTCTGATAGAATTGAGAGGGGACCAAGTCTTTCAAGCAAAAATTATTTATTAGTATCAACAAATCAGCTGAGTCAGGTGTGTTTCTCCTCCGAGAGGTGAACACACACACGTTGTTAAAATGGCAATCTCTTTATACCCTTTCACGGCCAAGGGGGGATTTCTGTCTCCTTCCCCATTGGTTGGGTACTCAGGGACTTACAATCTCTCCTGACTGCCTACCCTTCCCTCAAAACCTCCCTTCCCCTCCCCACCATCTTTCTCCCTTTTTTGGTTTTATCTTCGACTTTGCTTCTTTACTGGTTCCCAGCAACACTTAACAGGTGCAAGAAACAGATCAAACCACATCTAAACTATAGGTAACAAGAAGTAGAAAACAGAATTAATGCTTTTTTCTTCTTTTACTCCGTAGTCCTTTTGAGCTGAAGCAAAATGCTGTTTCATCTCACATCAACTAGAAAACTATTTTTATGAGTAAAGAACATTGTAGGAATCTCTAAGGATATAGTATTCAACACCTAAGCAGTTAAGTTGATTTACATATTTAAAAGACTAGCACAGGACTATTATACTACTAGTAGTATTTAATGTTTATCCCTTAATGTTCTCCTTTTAGGAAGTACCTCCTTTTAGTATTCATTAAAGGCTTACTCAGCAGCAGTCAGATGCCCCACCAGCTGCAGTATCCCCTGTCTCTGACTCTGCTACTTCACTTAAGCTGTTTCTTGGTATCCCATTTAGCCTCTGGAGCCTCTCAAGACCTGTTCCCAAATCTTTTCAGGGACTGCCTCCTTACATCCATACAAAATATTGACCTAACGTAAAGAAGTTCCTCTGTTTCTGCAGAAAAAAAAGGAATTCTGGCACTCTTCTTGTGTTAGTTTTAACAGATGACTGCCTACAGTCTTTGGGTATTAGAGATGCATTTCAGATTTCCTTCTCCAAGACTCTTTGGTCAGTGTCCACATAGCAAGACTGACAGCTTCTGTAATATGATAAAGGATTCTTCTGTAGATCAGGAATATACAAAGGCAGTATCAGTCACTCTTCTGTACATGAGGAATACATGAAGGTTGTATCATTTTGTTAACAGAACACTACATGCCATGCACCTGTGATTCTGCAGTATTTGAAGCACACAGAAGCTGAAATTCCACAAGAACTGCACGATTTTATGGCCAAGATGCTAGAACCTCAAGAAGATGAGAAACTTTCAAGACTGCTCTGTGCTTATCTTAAAACATTTGGGGCTTGCAAGAATAGGACAGTGTGTCCAGACTGTCGTCAAATTAATTTACAAGTAAGCATGACCCAGAATGTACCAGATGAAAGTATACAAATACCTGAAAGTCTGACAGTACTGATGCCTAAAAATTTTTGCTTTCTCTGTTTTTCATATACTTGTAGCTTCGTAGACTGCTAAATGACATGGTTGTAGCTTCTAGTACTTTTCCTACCCTTTTCCTCTACTTTTTAGAACAAGCTAACCCTTCTACTACATGCTTAGGATTCTGTTTAGTCTTGCTTTTTAGTCCAGCAAGGACGCTTTGTTTTGCACCATACATCGTAGACATAATAAAATGTAGGGCTAAAAGATCGGGGGGGGTGTGCTCCAATGGGGCAGAACCAGGGGGGAAAATGACCTAACCAACTGCTCTTCTAATTGGACAATATTTGTTAGATATACTAAGTATTAACCTTACAAAAATTGTACAAATCTGATTCCACCTGTGCCCATAGTGATGGGGGCACCTGGAAACTTCCATTAAAGATCTGCTTTTTGTATTATCTATATTAATATTGTCTGGAAAGTGTTTTTCTTTCTTGATTCACGCAACAGTACTGCCTCTCTACATTGTAAATGCAGCCAACTTTGGTTGAGTAATAGATAAACCATAGCGTGGAGAAGCTGGCATTTTACTGACTATGTGAGGAAACCCTTTTTTCAAAGGGTTCAAGTGGTAGAAATTCCACCAAATGAGGAAGAAAATTTTGTCTAGAAGGTCACAATTAAATACATAGATGAAGGCAGAACAAATCTACTAAACAAAAGTTGGTAGCTACTAACTACTGAAAGTTGCTACTAACGAAAGTTAGTAGCAATCAGCAACTTCAACTACTGGCATGATTTATGTGTCTGCCACCTCAGGCTGAGGAATTTGTAGTTTATGGAATGAAACCCACTGATAAGGAAAGTGAAGGGAACCCAAGGGTGAGCCATTTTATTTATCACAAAAGTAAACAATATCATGTATGTCTTGGGAAATACAGCTTGGATTTACTCAGTGGTCTGGGTTACCAGCCTTTCCACTATGAAGGTGTGGCTCAATGAATACAGTAATCCTCCTGAGATTCTGTCTACGGGTCTGGCAGCTGACAATCCAGAACACGTACCAGAACTCAGAAACTGTGCAGACACATGCAAGTACTGGATCACGCGAAGAACTTGGAGCCTTTACTACCTACAGTGCAGAATTCCTGCCTCAAACTCCAACATCAGCAGCCCACATCCCCTCCTGTTAGTGCATCAAGCAGCACTCAGCAAGCAGAAGCATAAAGCACAATACAGCTGGTCTAGAGAATGCATCCAATCCACAGAATGTCAATACAATAAAATTCTACTGAAAACTCTAATTCTTCTAAAAGTACTTCTGGGAATCATCCATGTGATGGTGTAGCTCACACTAAGGAAGCAGAAGACTGTACCCCGCATCACCATAATCTGCTTGTTCAGGAGACAAACTTAATTTACCTGCCATGGAGCTGCATCAGTCTATATTTGCAGAAAAGTCTACATGTGTAAATTACAGTAAAAAAGCTATTATTGCTCTCATGAAAGAGAAAAAAGGAGCATGGTGCACATTATTACAGAACCAGAATATCCATACGTCTTTGCATTTTGAACACTGGGTAGAGTCTGAAAACAAAAACCCTTTCCAGTTGGTATCACAAAATTGTATTTCACTTCTGCAGAGTCTGAAAAATGTGTTGACTCTTCAGAAGACAGTGCTACAAAAAGTGATGAATAGTTTGCAGATAGATCTTTCTCCTTTGATAAAAATTAGACACTTCAAAATAGTGCCTCTTGCACCATGCAAGGGAAACAGCTATAATTGTTAAATAAAAAACCTAAAATTAAAAAAAAATATTAAGGAGTATTAGAGAGTCAGAGAGGGAGATAGACTGATGAAACCAAGGTCTGACTTTCCTGAGACAGGAGCAGCCCTCAGAAGGGTGGCATGCCTGGTGGTTTCTTCGTCAGGGAGGAGGTCACTTAGAGCACAGGATGTCAAGTTGGCCTACCTTCCAAGCCAGCACTCCAGGTGAGAAAGCTTGTGGGAGGTCCATCCCAGAATGTTGCCGCCGCCTCCAACTCCATCTCCGACATGGGAGGCTCCTCCCTGGGAGAGGACACCTGCTCTCCTCCCAGAGAGGAGGCGTGCCTAGGGCTCTGGACCAACCCCCTCTTCCAGAAAGTTCTGTTCAGTTCGTTTGCTCATTGGTTGTGTTGTGTTGTACCCTCCCCTTAAAAAATTTTATTAGATCCCTGACCCCTGAACCCTCCCCTCATCTGTACCCCTGTTGGTTGTTTCCCTAAACCCCTCCCAGTTTTACCTTCCCTTAAAAGCCCCTGCGCAGCCCTTCTCCCCCGGATTTCTCCCTCCTCCGCTCTCCCTCTCAGATCCCCGTGCCCTTCTCCCAATAAAGGAGATCACGAGGGAGACCCCCTCCTGCAGCTTTTTGCCTCCTCACCTGGTTTCCATCACGCCTCGCCTGCTACTCACTGGGAACTGACTCCCCTCGGCGCTAACTACTCGCACATTGCCTCTGAGAGAAGCTCTGTGGCAGCCCCCTAAAACCCTCGAGCCAGTGTCCCAGGCTGAGGGTAGCCAGGAAAATCCCCAGGCATAAAACAAGTGGCGCCGCAAACAGGGACCCTGACGATTCAGGGTTCTTGGACCTGGAATTTCACATTGCTGCTGCTTCCCTCGCAGGAAGCACGCTTCATTTTAAGAAGCAGTGCTCCGGAGGGTGGACGGTCTGACGCTGCACCCAAACGGAAAAAGGACGAGGCAGGCGACAGTCCTTCAGAGGAGGACCCCAGTCAAGGATTTTTGTTCTGGGGACCCATCTAAGAGTTCTGGGGAATTTGGGTAAGTGCCCCCCAGAGAAGGGAGGGTGTTGGGTTCCCCGGGCCGGTTTAAGTTTTTCCTTTTTGCCTTGGCTGGGGGTGGGTGAGGGTGCAGATTGCCACAGGATGCAGACAGTCTGCACACGTGGGAGGTTTATCTCCAAGTTGTAAGTGCCCTTAATGTGGGAAATTTTAAGTTTTCTAGGAGGGTTTTAAAACATTTTGTTCATTGGCTTTTTAAGAATTTTGCTATGGTGACGCCAGAGTTAATTTCTATGGACGGCTTTTGGGGAGAAGTTGGGGAAAAGTTAGATCTTTTTTATGCTCGGGGAGATTTTTCAGTTGGGGAATTTTATCCTTTGTTATATTTAATTTCTGATGCTTTTAAACTCAGGGAATGTTGGCGGGTGGGTCCCCAGTTAAAAACCCCTCTCCCACTTTCCCCTTCCCTCTTTCCCCAACCCTCTTTCCCGATGCTGGAGAGATCGGGAGGTGCACAACGCTGTGTGGTGCAGGGCTGCTGCCCTCTCCCTGGCCCTCCTTGGTCTCCCCAGCCCCCTTCCCAGGGCAGGCCTCATCACCCTGCCCTGGACACTCTCCTAACCCTCCTACCCATGCCCACTTACCCAGTTGTGCCCATTGCGCTTCCTACCCCCCAAGATAGCGCCAGCATCGTGGCAGGCTCCACCATCTTTTGACCGCTAAATCCAAGTTTTCCTGCCCTTTCCCCTGCCACACAAAATGGCACCAGCCATGTGACAGCGGCGGCCATTCCACCACCTACTCCACCCTCTCCTGCCTGTAGCACTGCCCCCAATCCCATCTCCTGTGTGCCAGAAGGCGTGTCAACGTCAGTTCCTTCCCATGACCCTACCCACTCCTCCTTTTCCCCCTCCTCCTCCACCCTCCCTAGCTCCTGTGCTAGCATAGTTGAACCTTCCACCTCACATGCTGGTGCAGTCGAGCCCCCTTATCCTAGGCAGCCCAATCCCAGAGCCATTGGCCCTGGGAGCGAGCCTGCCCCCACAGTTTTTCCCACAGCCTCTCCTACCCCAACTGCTCCCGACACCCTCCCGAAGCGCCATAAAAAGCGCCGCTGACACCGCCATGCCCTCCCTCCTCCCATGAACGAGCTAATGCGCACCGTGGCAGTGACGCAGCAGGAAGAGAGAGCATCATGAGCTGTCACAAAAAACACCGCGCCAAACAGCAAAAACACCCGCTGTCAACTGTGCTGCTGACCCTATTTGTTTATTGTTATTACTCATTTTCTTAAGTTACCCCTCAACCTTTCAAAGCTTCATTTGTACCCTTATTCCCTCACCCAGTTTTAGTTCCCCCCCAAGTTTTATCCCCTGTGATCTCCTCAGCCTTCCCACGTGTAACCCCTACCCTTTTGTTTGTTGTTAAATTCCTTATGTTAAAAAAGAGAGAACCTAAAAAGAGAACTGCAAATTTTATTAAGTTTTAACATACTGTAATAATATTTTGTTGCCCGTCTGTAAGTTTCCTTTTGAGTAGGGGCACCTTTTATCTCCTGTGTCAAGTTTAGTTCTTAGCAATTTCTTTTAAAATTATCGTGTTGTTGTTATAATCATAATTTTGTTCAACCATTGCAGTTCCCTTTTTAAGTTCTCCATCCCTGTGCCACCTCATTTTCCATTGTATTTTCTGTTTTTAAGCGTATTATTTACATGTAAGTATTTAGGCCAGCCGAAGGCCGGGTAGTGGGTAACGTCTGTTTGCCATAGCTGGCAACTGTTCAAACCCTGGGGATTAACTCCAGAAGTCATTGATGGTATTTGAAATTGTTGGCAGTTGGGACAGGTGGCGACGATCACCCTTGCCTAGTCCCTTGGGAGGTGAAACATCTGCATAAGAGCTGACATGTTCTGATGGTAAAAGGCATGGCTCAGCTGGGCCTATGCAAATGTGTTGGGTAGGCTGGCGTTTTGCACAGGCACTGCCAGCGCGCCCACTCTCCAGTTTCCTTCAGTGATGGGTCCTGGAAGGTCGGTGTGTGACCTAACATGCATGATTTGAAAAGGTTGCTCTCAGTGGGAGAGGAGGTAAATTAATTGCGAGAGCAATTTATATAAACTCAGATTTGTGACCTCCTTCAGCCAAGAGTGTTCAGCCCTACTAGCTACAACAGGTACGTAGGCCGAATCTGTGACCAAATTAATGGGTTCTTTGAACCTCTCAAACGCTCTGATGACAGTGGCCAATTCTGCAGTTTGCAGGGATCCTTCAACACCTTTGACATCAGACTCCCACTTCTGTGTCTTTGGATCTCTCCAAGTCCTGACTGACTTGTGGGATGCCCCTGAGCCATCAGTAAAAACTGTCAGCAGCGGGGAGGGACAGAGACCAATTCTCCCATTGAGAGACTCTGTAAAGCCCTCTTTGTCATAAATTTCCTAAATAACTCATTCATGGAGCCGACCCCGCCCGGTACTCCGGCACTTCTCAAATTCGGCCAGAGCTAAGCTCAATGAGAAGCCGCCGGTGCTGATCAAGGATCCTGAGAGCCACCAAATACCAGGCCCTTTCCCTTTGATTACCTGGGGGAGGGGGTATGCCTGTGTCTCCACACTGAACCAAAAAAATAGGAGGCTTTGGAGACCACCACAACTCAATGTGTTGGTGTGGTAAGAGAACCAGACGATTTTGTACCCCGAAACCTGAAGTTGTGAATGGCACACGCAACAGGCTCTGCCCCCGCACAGAGCCCCGGGGAGCAGCTCGGCAGCCCCGCATCCCTCAGAGGCCCAAGAAATCTGCATGAACCTGAGCTTGCTGCCCTCAGCCTGGGCCCGGCTAGCACGAAACGTGGCAGCGCCACGGAGCCGAGAAGGGCGCGGAGAAAGCCCAGGCACCTTCCATAACTCGAGAGGCGCGCCCGGCAGCGTACCTCCGGTGGGTTCCTGGGGGAGAGGGCCCCCCGAGGGACTAGCTGCTCCCACAGCAGGCCAGCTGGCTGGCTGGCTGCTGCGGGAATGAGAGGGCTGTTGCGGGGGCGGGCGAGCTGCTGAGGGAGCGGACGGCCTGGCCAGCTACTGAGGGAGTAG
Source organism: Edolisoma coerulescens (assembly GCA_013397115.1). NCBI lineage: Eukaryota > Metazoa > Chordata > Aves > Passeriformes > Campephagidae > Edolisoma > Edolisoma coerulescens. The sequence goes on from VWZW01002309.1 coordinate 727,488, forward strand.
GCCAGTTGGCTAGCGGGATACTGCGGGAGCGGGCCAGCTGGCTAGCTGGGTATTGCGGGAGTGGACTGGCTGCTGCGGGAACGGACGGGCTCTTTGGCTGGCCAGTTGGCTGGCTGGTTGCTGCGGAAGCAGGTTGGCTGCCGCAGGACCACACCGGCTCTTGGGCTCCCTGGCTGGCGAGCTGCTGCGCCCAAGCTGCGGCTGCTGAACAAGCGAGCGGCACCGCCCCCACGCTCCCGTTTCCCAGGCGCGCCCCCGCGCCCAGCGCGCAGCCGCACTGCACCAAAACAGTTTCTTGCTCACGTCGGAGGAGCCGCTTCCGTTTCCAACGCTGCATTCCGGCCACACCTGCCCGTGCCCGAGCCCCGGCTCGCTCCGCCGCCCGGCCCGCCCGAGGAGGACCCCGCGCTCAACCGCCCCAGCAAGCCATGTCCGAGGAGGGGAAGGCTCTCGGCCGGCCCGCTNTCTGTGTCTTTGGATCTCTCCAAGTCCTGACTGACTTGTGGGATGCCCCTGAGCCATCAGTAAAAACTGTCAGCAGCGGGGAGGGACAGAGACCAATTCTCCCATTGAGAGACTCTGTAAAGCCCTCTTTGTCATAAATTTCCTAAATAACTCATTCATGGAGCCGACCCCGCCCGGTACTCCGGCACTTCTCAAATTCGGCCAGAGCTAAGCTCAATGAGAAGCCGCCGGTGCTGATCAAGGATCCTGAGAGCCACCAAATACCAGGCCCTTTCCCTTTGATTACCTGGGGGAGGGGGTATGCCTGTGTCTCCACACTGAACCAAAAAAATAGGAGGCTTTGGAGACCACCACAACTCAATGTGTTGGTGTGGTAAGAGAACCAGACGATTTTGTACCCCGAAACCTGAAGTTGTGAATGGCACACGCAACAGGCTCTGCCCCCGCACAGAGCCCCGGGGAGCAGCTCGGCAGCCCCGCATCCCTCAGAGGCCCAAGAAATCTGCATGAACCTGAGCTTGCTGCCCTCAGCCTGGGCCCGGCTAGCACGAAACGTGGCAGCGCCACGGAGCCGAGAAGGGCGCGGAGAAAGCCCAGGCACCTTCCATAACTCGAGAGGCGCGCCCGGCAGCGTACCTCCGGTGGGTTCCTGGGGGAGAGGGCCCCCCGAGGGACTAGCTGCTCCCACAGCAGGCCAGCTGGCTGGCTGGCTGCTGCGGGAATGAGAGGGCTGTTGCGGGGGCGGGCGAGCTGCTGAGGGAGCGGACGGCCTGGCCAGCTACTGAGGGAGTAGGCCAGTTGGCTAGCGGGATACTGCGGGAGCGGGCCAGCTGGCTAGCTGGGTATTGCGGGAGTGGACTGGCTGCTGCGGGAACGGACGGGCTCTTTGGCTGGCCAGTTGGCTGGCTGGTTGCTGCGGAAGCAGGTTGGCTGCCGCAGGACCACACCGGCTCTTGGGCTCCCTGGCTGGCGAGCTGCTGCGCCCAAGCTGCGGCTGCTGAACAAGCGAGCGGCACCGCCCCCACGCTCCCGTTTCCCAGGCGCGCCCCCGCGCCCAGCGCGCAGCCGCACTGCTCCAAAACAGTTTCTTGCTCACGTCGGAGGAGCCGCTTCCGTTTCCAACGCTGCATTCCGGCCACACCTGCCCGTGCCCGAGCCCCGGCTCGCTCCGCCGCCCGGCCCGCCCGAGGAGGNCATCGTTCGCAACAGCCCCAACGCCCGCTGCCGAGCCGGCCGGGCCACGCCCACCGCGCCCGTCGCTATTCGCCCGTTCCCGCGCGGCCGGCGCTGCCATTGGCTGCCGCTCCTGCCCGTCGCCGCCGCGTCAGCGTCGGCGGAGGCTCGCGCCGCGGGGGTGCGGCCGGCGCGGCTCATGGCGGGTGGGGCTGCGTCTCTTCGCCCCCCCGCGGGCGTTCGGGCCCAGCGCGCCCCGGGGGCTCTGCCCGGGAATGTGTGTTCCTTAGGCAGGACTCCCGCGGAAGTTAACGCTCAGAAGTAGTGTGGCCCAGCTACAGCTTGGTTGCCTCAGTTCCAGTGTTGATGGTGGGGGAAGCTTTTGTTTTCCATAGTCCTCAAGTGGGTGGGAGACTTTGCCGTGGAACAGCGGGGTCTCGGCTCTGACAGGTTCTGCCAGCGCTGCAGTTACTCGGATACAAAACTTGAATAAGGGAGAGATGAACGATGCTCCTAAAGTGAGCATCCTGACCAAAGGAGTTCTCTATCAGAGGACACGGTGGATAGTGCAACTTAGGTGTCTTAGACTTCAGATACCTCTGGTTTGGACCCAAACAGGTCTCTTTGTGCCAGTTGCGTGCTTCACTTTGCCATTCAGAGGAGTGATGTTTATCCAGAGTGAGATTGGTTTAAGCTCATTTGGCTTGTTGCTGTCACAGACCTGCTCTCTAAAGAAGTTCCGGCTGTGTCTTGCTCAGATGCCAGATTTCCTTGTATGACTTCATTGTTCAAGGAACTTTTCTGATTAAGAAATAGCCAATTCACTGTGCAGTTCTGCAAGCGTCAACACTAATTAAAGGGGTAGGACTGACATGTAGGAGGATGGGAGCATAGCAATCCTGATACAATTCTTATTAAATAAATGTACACTGTGATGTGTTTGTTGGTCCTTCCTCTCTGTCCTCAGTTCTTTGGTCTCCTGATTGCTTTGTAACTTAATAATCTTAGCAAATACTTAGGCTATACTAATGCCTGGCAATAGAAAAACTATGCTATTAATAATATTGTTCAATCAAAAGGTGCAGTATGGGTTCCAGTCTTAATAAACACCAGAGGTCTTCGTGTGAGAGTGGTTTTACCTTGTCTTTCAGTGGTTTTATCATCTCAGTGATCCAAATGTGACCTGTAAAGGCACAGGAAATCTGGTTTTATTGTTTTGTTTCTCTCCATAGTAATTGGTTTGTATGAGCTTCTGTTGTCTTTGTTGCAAATTTGACAACAGCATTGTAAACTAACTGTTTCAGTGTTCAGAGGCTGTTTTTAAGCATTTATCTCTGGTATTCTAGTGTCTATGATCCTTGACAACATATCTAGAGAAAGGAAAAAATAACCACAAGTACACTAAATTCAAGGATGTGACTTGAGGTGAGTGCTACCATTTTTTTCTGAGGGCAGTTTTTAAACAACTTTGTAGAATCTATTTTGAGTTACACAGAGCTTCCATGGCTGGCTGTTGCACCTGGGAGTGTTGAGATCATGTTCACAGAAATACAGAGGTGTGTCTAACTAAACTTACAGAAAGTGAAGAAAATCCACCAGATTTCTGTGAAAAGTTTTTAGTGATCTTGCAAGAAGCCCTCCAGGAACTCTGTAGTAGAGGTTGAGATAGGATTTAGTACTAATTGGTGCTTTCAGCCATCTCTCTCATCCACCTCCTTTTACCCTTCTATACTTGATAAGTTACTTATATTTGTGTTTCTGCAACAAGCGAGATCGTTCGTCAGGTAATATCTGATTCAGTACAAGTCCTTCCTTATTCCACTGGGTTATATGATGTATTTTATTAGTAACATACTTGGGGAAAGAAAAAAAATAGTCTGTCATCTTGCCTTCAGACTTAACTCTGATGCATCTGATTTGGTTGTATTTCTACGCTTGTAGCTCTCATTATCCTAATATGCAGAAATCTGCTTAAAACTCTCAGTTATGTCTGCAGTGAGATACAGTTAATAGGGAAATGATTACTCAGAGTTGTGATGGGATGATACCAACTCTGAAAGGCACTGGTGTCCCTGGGCTCTCCCATGTTAGTTTCCTTTTTGGTGTGTGTTAGTGCAAGTGTCACACCATAAATAGCACAGGATCTAATCACGATCCAACTTAAGCCTAGCTGTCTCTCCTTTTGTGGCTTAGTTTCAACCCAGGTAAGTTCTTTATTTATTTGGGTGGGGTTGCTTTGCTTGATCAGTTTTGGTATGTCATTCATAGTTGCTACAGAGTTTTTTGGGCTTTAATGTTTTTCTTTTTAACTCTGCCTTTGAAAGAGTTCAAGTTCGTTTGTTGTTTGCTTGCTTGGGTTTAGTGTTTCTTGATGTTTAATACCATCTTTCCACCTTTAAACTATTTTAGAGAAAATAATTTATCTGTCTGTGGCCTGTCAGTGTCCTATCTATGGTGGTGGCGGTGTATGTGCCCCAGTTTTCTTTATATTGTAGTTTGGTTGTATTCATCTTTCATTCCTACATTTCATTTTTTTCTTTCTGTTTTCAGCTCTTTTCAGCAAAACCTGTATTATTTGGGGATAGGTGACTGAGTGGTAGTAAAAAGATATGCTTTTTACATATGTTGGAGTATGTTGATCGAATGACAGCATTTCCAAAGAAGAGAGGAAATTTTCAAGTCCCAATTACTTTTAAATGTATCTTCCTGTTGGTTACTGGATGTAAATTCTTTGTCATGCTTGGCTTCACAGTGCTGCATAAAAAGCTGTAATTCAATATAGTACAGGGTTAGACACAGAGTTGGACGTTTTTGGGTGCAAATAATTCAAGTGTAAGTGCCTTTAACATTCTGCAAGTACCTGCTAGCTGATGATTTTGTGCAGAAGTGAAGACGACCTCCTGATGAAAGAATTCTAAATGATGAACATAAACATCTTAGAAGTTAAAAAGATCGCCTCCAATCTTGGCTTTTTAATATGGTCATTTCACTGTACTGCTCTGTCTGTAAATGTCTTTCTGTACAATACACATTTTTTAATGAACTTCCAGCTTTTAGCATCTCCTACTGCCCTCCTGAAAATACTAAGTCTCAGCCTATATCACATAACTCAGAATATGCATTGAGTCTGAAAAGGAAATTAGTTTGGATATGTTTTCTAGTTTTAGATGACTGTTACTTCCGTTTTCAAACAGAAACTCACAGTTCTCCTAAACCGATAACTTGATCCAATGATTGGATAAATCAGCCTATTTAGTAAGTCTTGCTAATGTGTAATCCACTTCACAGTGAAAGCCTTGTTTAAAATATGTAAACCTAAAATATTTACTTAGTCGCACTTTTTAAATTTATAATTTCTTTTCAAGCCTTATTGGAAAAGTCTAAATATCTGTGTCATCAAATTTTCTGTCAGTGGAGTGAGGTAATGTATATAAATTACTAACTTGGCACAAGAAATGCAGTTGCATGTTCATCCAAGTCAGAAATAAAAAATCCCTTGATGGCTTCTTTTTTTCTTCTTCTTCTTTTCAGGAGCACAAATTAATCCATAGATCCATGGCATTTGGGAGTTTGTGGTTTCTACCTGAGAGGCAGAGTTGTATTTCATACTGTTTGGTGCTATATATGTATGGTAATATTCTCCATTCCTAGCACTTTAAGGAAGCATCAGAAATATTTAGAATTGCTTAGAGGACTAAGTTGCAGTGTCTTTCAGATTATGAGTAAGTAGCTGGAATTTTTTCTTGTCAGAAGTTTTTGAATAATATTCTATATTCTAATATTCTGTAAGTAAACTTCATTTAATCCTCAACAGTCTTAGAAACAAAATTTTTGATCACATATATATTCCTCTTGCTGATGAATGTAGTCAATCTATGGCAAAGACATTTAAATTTAAATAAACATTTAAATAAAAAATCCACTGATTTTAGAGGCCAGGCAACTAGAATGCATTAGGGAAAGGAAGAAGTGGTTGGTATAAAGCAGGTGAGTCTACATTCTTGGAGCTGCTTTCCTTATTGGTGCAGTGTGACCAGTCATACTAATAAGCCTTCTTGGAAATGGATGGTGTATTTTAATCTCCAAGTTTCTTTGCTTTGTCCACCTAAAAGTGCTGTTCTGAAGACAAAAAAATTTCCTTTCCATGTGTGAAAGCAGCCACATTCAGCAATTGGGTGATGGAAATTAAAAGGCCAGGGAATGAGGAGAATCCTCGCCATCATCCGAGACGTTAAAATGAGAGACTCTATTGCTTGTTGCTGCGTTGCTTCCACATCATTGTAGAAATGCATTGTAGGTTTGGGGTTTTTTTTTAATTGAGGTGGTTTTCCTTTCTGTATCTTCCTGTTTGGTTTATGTTTATTCTCCAGCAGTGAGTTGCTGTGGCTGTAGGCTTTGGAAACACTTTCTGTCCAGAGTCCACTGCACTGTTGAAATTCTGATTTTGAAACTTACTTAAGAGAGGGCTGGTAGAGGGTATGGAAGACTGAGCCTTGCTTTTAGTATCAGCCACTTACAGAAACTCTCCTGACTTCTAATCATACTGGCCTTCCTCTAGTCCAGATGGAGCTGCTTTGACATTGCTGTATCTTTGCTATGTGCTGGTTCCACAGAATTTTCCCTCTTCTATACTCATCACTCTGTCTCCCACAGATTTGAGTGATGTAGTTGCTGATCAGGTAGGGTTGTTGTCCTTGCGTTATTTGAGTGAGGCATGAGATCTGTGGCAAAGATCATGAATATGCTGGTAAACTGTGCTTTTTAGGGTGGCATAAATAACATAAAATTTGTATTGCTTTATCTAGTTAGGGATAGAAGGAGGATTGCAGGATAGCAGAGACCCAACTGTAAATAGGGCATTTGTCAGACCATGCGCTAATCTGGCATCCTGGTTGGGGAAATTGGCTGAGAGGATTCTCATCCCTCCTGCTTCAATGCAGATGCACTTTTACTGACTCTTTGTTAATTCTCTCCCGAAGTAGGTAAAATACTAAATGATTGTCAACAAAAAAATTTGTGCCTGTGAGGCAGTTAAATAATTCAGCACATGCTAATAACTCATGTTAGCCTGCAGTGAACTTCGGTCAGTGAATATCGCTGAAGTGTTTTGCTAAAAGCTGCACCTAAATTAAGTTCATGGGTAAGCCTGTTGTTTACTTCTGTACAGCTGACGAAAACTGGCCAAGAACTGTTCTCTTATTGGCAGCCTAAGCAGCATATCCGGGTGTGTGTCCTCAGCTAAACTCCTTTGTACAGGTCAGCTCTGCCCCAGGTAGCTTTTTGGCTTTGTTTACAGCTGTAAACAAAGCTCTTGACTGTGTGGCAGTTGATGGATGTTTCTGAACAGACCATCAGTTTCTTAATCTGATGACAGCCAAACCCAAACCCTGCTGTATTATGTCTTTTGAATTAGATGGGAGTATTGGCCAGAGGGAAAACTGAATGACCTGTGGAATTCAGCTTCATTTCTACCTTCTGGTCTCTTTGAGAAATTGGAAGAGAGCAAGATTTGGAGTGAATTGATTATGTGAGAGGCCCAAACTGCTGTTCGACTCATACAGTTCTAATTCATTCTTGGAGCTCAGTCCATCCTGTCCACTGAACAGGGCAGAGACCCTGTGGAAAATACAGCTTGTGTTATGCATGGTTAGAGTGTCATTGTGCGTGTGTGCTGGCTGAATTTCAGTTTGGTTTCCTAACTTTATATGGTTCCTTCCATTAAATTGTTTCATCGAAAATAAATTCCACTCTCATCCCAACCTTGTCAAAAACACTGGATCTAGCAATAATAACTATAATACTGTTACTCTGAAACCAGGACATTTTTCTCTTGATGTAGTGTGTTTAATTGGAAAAAATGTGGTACTGGAGATTTGCCATTTAGTGTTTGTGCACAGTATTGCATTGGGAGCCAATGTTTGGGTTGATCTGAATACCAAGTATACAGTTAGGATTTGTAGACTGATTGGTTTCTAGTGTATTAAGCAAGTCTTCATTATGAAAGTAAAATTTCAAGACCAAGTTAATACTTTTCTTCTTGTGCTTGAATATGTAAACAGTGGAGTTTGTAGAAGTGCTTATTACTGGCTTATAACTGTTCCTGTTGAAGTTGGACACTTTAGGGAGAACTGGGTACTGAATAGTTTCAGAAATCCCACCAACTGAGCAATAGTAAGCTGCTTCCATTCTAGTTTGTGTTAGAATCTCAGTGTCTGTGTTTAAGTGACTTTGCATTTAGATGCTAAAGTGAGGCTGAATTTATAATAGCCTGAGGTACGATTGAGGTAATGTGATACAGGCACTACAGTTGGCATCTGATATGCAGAATGGCCTGTAGTCTTACCTGTTTCTCTTTCTGCATCTGCTAATAGATTATTTGTGTGTGAAGACTGAGGAAGAGGATGAAGCAGTGATTATGGACCATGGAGACAACGCACTGTCCACACAAAGCTGCATGCCAGTGCAACAAAACTCTGAAGCAAACAGCGCTGTTCACCACGTGGGTCAATTTGCCTATGGTAGTTACTGTTCATTTTTATTGTCATCTGATAGTTAATGGCTAGTTTTAATGCCATATGTTCAGTGCTTTGGTATTCAGTGCTTTCTATATTACCCGTATCTTTAAAACACATTTTATTAGAAAGCTGCTCTTTAGAAATTGCATGGTAGTGCCTTTAAAGAGAGGTGCCTTTTACTTATTACTTTAATAGTCTTTATAAATAGCAAGTCTGCTAAAATACTATGTTTTAAAAAGACAACTTTTTGCTTACTTGTAAAGGTAAGTATACTTAGGAATGAATTAGGAAGCAATTTGGAAAATAAATGTCATGAAAGAACCTAGCCTATAAAATTAGGATTTTAAATAACCTGTCCAGTGTAACTTAGTACTGGAGATACTGATGTGTGATGATAGCGAGATGGTTGTTTAGGGTGATAAATTATTAGCTGTAAGTAGCCATTGTGGTTGTCTCTAATTCACTGTATTTATTTTCACATGCAAGATCAAAATCTCTCAAGAAATCTTACCCAATGCTTTATCAGCCCAGACAAAAATTCTTCATAGCTGTTACAAGCATTTAGTAAGGCCAGTAGCCGTATTACCAAGTCAGTGAGGAAAGTGACTGTGACTAAGTGAAGGCACTTTCTAGTTTGGGGGATTTTTTTTTTTAATTCAGCCAGTTAACTCTATAGAGAATCCCATCAGTATTTCTCTTCACAGACACAAGTTACATCTCTTTCCTAGTGTTGTTGGGTGCTTCTGAGAACCTTTAGTCTTTTTGGTCTTCTATTTGACAACAGAGTATTCTGTAGTTTTGTGTGTGTTTATCACTAGAAACAAATTTGGGAGTGGAGGATGGTTTGGATGGTTTACTTTGGGTTTTGTCTCTGTTACTGAAAATAAACAAACAAAAAACCCCACCAAAATTAAAACTTCTGCCCAAGAAGTTGTCATAGAGAGTTGTTGACCGTCATTTCAGGATGTGAGTAATTATTTCATTATTAATAAATTAATCGTGATGAGGGCAGTTGTTTCTTAAAAGGTAAAGATGGTTTTGTTATCTTTGGGTGTATTAACATTAGATATTGTCTAGTTAAAATCAAGTATAGTGAGATACATGAGTGAAACAGACCACAAGTTTATCTCAAATGTAACTATTGAACTTTGAACTGAAATTCTCTCTGATTGTTTTTATTCAACCACCATCTTAGACCAGTATCTTGTAGAGCAGTGCCTTTCCTTCAGATCTCGTTCTGTCTGTCCAAACTAGTTTCTTCGACTTTTGTCTTATATCTTCTTGCTTGCAATACGAAGCTGTCAGAGCAAGCTCAACATCATGCAGATAGAGATCTAGGTCTTTATTTCTCCCTGCATGCTGCAGAACACCTTTAATTTTGCTTTTTTTTTAGCCATTTATGCTCACAAAGTCAGTATTACTTTTATTGGTGCTTTTTTTAATATCATTATCTTTGGAAAAAACAATATAAAATTTAATTTATCATTTCTGATCTAAATTAATTGGATAAATAACTGTTTGATAATATGCTGGTAAACTAATTTCAAATAATCAAGTGGTCTGAAAGTTAAAAAGGGTGACTGTGCCTGTTTTTACTGTAGTGAAATGTTTAATGCCGTGGGAAACTTGCTGATGTGCTTTGCTTTCTCTTCACTTTCCCAGGAAGCGAAGGCTTGCCAGTGCTTGCTGATCAAACAGCCTCACAAATGAGCCATTCTGCAATGATGCAGAGAGGAAATGGTCACAGCCCTGAAAAAATGGATTTTATGTTTTTGCGTAATAAAAGAAAACGACTTTCTCCTGCCATAGTGGAACACAATGTGGTATGTTTCACCAAACAGCAGCCCTTTGTTTTGAGGCCAGTTTCAGTGTTATTTGGAATATCATTTTTCTTTCACTGTTGTGTGACGATTTGATGACATCCCACTGAAGATGGGTAGGATATCTGTGCATGGATGCTTCTAGCAAGTCTACAGCCTCCTACTCCGCAGTCTGTCCATACATCAGAGTTGCCCTACAGCGTTGTCCTTGCTAAGCTTCATACAGTTGGTGGTTGCCCAGCCTCTCATTTGTTCAGATCTCTCTGCGGGGCCTCTCTGCCTTCGAGGGAGTCAATGGCTCCTCCCAATTTAGTGTCATCAGAAAATTTAGTACCCCTTCCAGTCCTATGTCCATATCGTTTATAAAGATGTTGAGAAGCACAGGGCCAAGGATGGAGCCCTGCAGAATCTCACTAGTGACGGGTCCCCAGTCTGATGTCACCCCAGTCACTGTAACCCTTTGTGCCTGGCTTGTGAGCCCGTTGCTCACCCGTCCCATGATGTGTTAATCCAGCTGTGTGCTGGACATTTTGTCCAGAGGATCATGTGAAAGACAGTATCAAAAGCTTTACTGAAATCCAAACAGATTACATCAACTGACTTCCCTTGATCAACTAGGTGAGTCTCCTTGTCATAAAAGGAAATTAACTTTTACAAGCAGGACTTTACCCTCCTGAAGCTGTGCTGGTTGTGACTGATGACTCGGTTGTCCTTCAGGTGTTTTTCAGTAATGCCCAGAATAATCTCCGTAATTTTACCACCCACTGAGTTCTGCCTGTTGTAAACAAAACAAAAGCATCACCTGCCACTCCCAGCCTTCCTTTTCTAAAATAAAACCTGATTGGTTAAAAAAATAAAATCTAAAAGAAAAAACCAAAACAAAACACCACCCACAGACTCGTTAAATCCGTGGTGTATGGTGGATGGGATCGGCATCCATCCAGTAAAAGGAAAATGCCAGGATTGTCCAGGTGGTGGCGCCGTTCTTCCTGGCTAAAAGCAGTTTGCAAGCCGTGAGAAAACTGCCTCGTCTAGAAATTTTTTGTAGCTTCTGCTTTCGGTTATACCCACTGAAGTCTCATAATTTGGACTCAGAGGTCTATTCCAATCTAAGTGATTCTATGATTCTGTGATTGCATAAGCTCAGCTGTGTAGTACATATAGTTAGATGAAAAAGTTCTGCCTTAGAATAAGCAAATAAAAATGCAGGTTATTTTATATATATATATATATATATATTCTGTTCTTGTACCCTGCTAAAATTACTTGAAGAAACCAGAGGTCTGAGACTCTGCTATGGAAAACCCAGGGTCAAAATGTTAAGGAAACCTTGTCTGACTGTGAAAGTAGAGTGTGTAGGGAGTCAAGCAGGGCACCTGACCCACCCTCTGCAAAGGGGCTTCAGTCCCCGCAGTTACAGTCTCTGGGTGACCACCAGAGTGTCTCCTGCATGGTCAGACAGGAAAGTTTCCTTAACNTCTGCTTTCGGTTATACCCACTGAAGTCTCATAATTTGGACTCAGAGGTCTATTCCAATCTAAGTGATTCTATGATTCTGTGATTGCATAAGCTCAGCTGTGTAGTACATATAGTTAGATGAAAAAGTTCTGCCTTAGAATAAGCAAATAAAAATGCAGGTTATTTTATATATATATATATATATATATTCTGTTCTTGTACCCTGCTAAAATTACTTGAAGAAACCAGAGGTCTGAGACTCTGCTATGGAAAACCCAGGGTCAAAATGTTAAGGAAACCTTGTCTGACTGTGAAAGTAGAGTGTGTAGGGAGTCAAGCAGGGCACCTGACCCACCCTCTGCAAAGGGGCTTCAGTCCCCGCAGTTACAGTCTCTGGGTGACCACCAGAGAGACTCCTGCATGGTCAGACAGGAAAGTTTCCTTAACGCACCAGTACATGAACAAGAGGCCTGTGTTAAATCTTGTTTTCTTGGGCCCTCTTGTAGACAAGGGAGGGAATTATAGCTACAACCAAAAGTGTCCAAGTTGGATTCCTAGGAGAATCCTTCAATTTTTCAAAACATTAAATGTTCTTTATGTTATTTCCCAGATGAGAACCGGGGAAGAAGAATATGAAGATGGTGACAGTGTAATTTATGAGTATGAACCAGACTATGAATGTGTAAGTTAATTTTCTTTTGTTTGGCTGACTTTGAAAAGCTGCTTTGGGGATGTGTGTTTTGGGGTAGGCTGAAGTAACATGAGAGATTTGAAGTTGGGATTTACTTGCTTAATGTGATGGATGTCCTAAGTCTGTGTATATATTAGTATCTTACACTCTTTTTTTTTTTTTTTTAATATATATTTAATTATTATTTTAATGAAAAAGGAGAGCATTTTATCTGAAGCTTCCTATACTGGATATCAGGAGAATCCTCTTATGGAGGTCCTCAGTTATTGCCAGGTATTTTTTTTTTCCTTTATATCTGAAATGGCATTTACACAATTTTAGTTAAACTTAAGGAAGAGTTGTATTATAAACTTGACAAGCAGTGACTTGATCCTTTCCAGCTGTTTGCTTGTTAGTTGCCCACATAACTACAGTATTTTCAAAGTAAAACTCATCTCCTGCATAGTCTCTGAACTTTTCATAAGAATACTTTTCAAATGTTAAGCTTTAATACAAAACGTAAAGTTTAGTTATTGGGAGGAGCTTCACAGTAATGGGAAAGATATGGCAGTGATACACACCCAGGTATTGAGAGTACACGTTGCTTGCCAAAGGTGTGCCATAAATCCTGGTAGTGGTGTTTTTGTGAGTTCTTTCCTTTTGATTTCTGAAGCAGTAACTGGCAAAATTGAAAATAGCTGCACTAAAAATTGAAAGCATCCCATATTTATTCAGGTGAGCACTTGTGTGACTGGAGTCATTCAGGCCATGCTTGACAGAAGTCAATTTGTAAGTGGCTTGTAGCCAAGTGTTAATGTCTTGTAAGTCTCCTTAAGCATTCAGCAGTGCTATGGAAGGAAGTTGACTAAGTTTTAGGGAGGGAGTTCAGCTTTTAATTGAACTTTCTTGGTTTCTTCAGGTTTAGGTTGGGTTCTTGTGAAACAGTGCTGTTTTCAGTGTTATGTTTGTTGACAGGCCATGTATGATGCCATTCAGAAGTTGGATAAAAAATTTGACCTGCTTCATCGTAAGGTCTCGGAAATGCAGCATACTCGTATAAAGCCATTGTTGCTCAAACCTGTGAGTATTAAAGACCTAAGATATTTATTTTTGATTTAATTCCCTCATTTCCTCTGATGCTTATTTAAAAAACCCCAATCCTTTCACTAAGATTAAAATTAGTAGCAAAATAGTGGACTTAGAATCTATTTCAATTCAATTACTTGAGATTTCTGACTATGTGCCAGCTTCAGTCTCCTGTGTTGTTATTGACTGGTGGCTGCAGATTGGCAGTGACCCCCATCAAATTCAGGATGCTGTGATAGATGCTGTAAAATTCTATTTGTATTGGCATGAACAGAAATGAATTGTGTAGGTGCATCTTAAACCTCAGTAGATTGCTGTTGCACCTTTGCAGCATGTGATGTGTTGTCTCATTGGGCTCTGCAGTTAGAAGAGAGTTTAAGCATCAGTCAGGTTGGTTCAACTGACTTACTGAATTTTAGATCTCAACAGTGTGTTGTCATATCCATTACAGTACAGAATTTATTATTTTTCTTAATGAAAACTCCCTTTTAAACATTTTTAATAAGGTTTGATATTGAGTACACAGTATTCATATTGTTCCTAAATGGTCAATCTACTGTTAACTAAGGAGACATAATATTAGTACTTCTAACATTGATCTTTAAAAAGAAAGCTTAACAGATGATTTTTGAAAAAGATCATAAAATCCATAATGACTTTTTTTGTCAACAACACTGCAAAGCTTTTAATGTGTCAGAGATGATTCTGCTGTCAGGAGATGTCAAGACAGCAGTAAGGCCATTTGCTTTAAGGGTGGGTGAAGCTGAATTTCTCACACCTGACAGGTATCAGTGGGATACTAGGTTTTATTTGGTGTGTGTTTTTGTTGTCAACTCCAAGCTTGTGCTGTCCACACATGGAAAACCACGAGTTTCAGAGAATAAATTGATCTTGTCACCTACAAATGAACCCTATAAGACCTCTGTGCTCTTACCCTCCCTGCTGATATGTGGGATGGAAGCTGCTTTAATGTTTGGATTTTTGGGTTAAAAGTGGCCCACACTGCTTTTTTTCTTGTCTGGTTTTTTTTTTTTGGAAGGTTTTTATCCCTATTAAGAGTAAGATGCAACCTGCCAGCTATTTTCTTAGGTTCTGCTGTTCAAAACCATCAGGAATGCTGTTGGGTTTTTTTGTAGCTGTGCCGTTGCTGTCCTTGTGAAAGGCTAATGGAATGGTTTTGTGGTAAAGGTACTTGTTTTTATTAGATGACCTCCAAACCTGGAGAAACAGACAGGTTTTCAGATACATAAGACTTCCTTAAGATCATAGATTTTTTTTAAGGTTACAAGGTTGGAATACAATAAGATTTCTCTAAACAAACAAACAGAACCACCAAAAATAAAACAAAATAAGAAAAACAAATCCACATGTCTCATCTACATTTGGTGGCTCCTGCTCAGTGACTTGTGTTTTGAACTAGAATGCATGCTGTATGTTTTTAATAAACGTACTTGAAGTGATGGAAAACGTAGACCATCTCTCAGTTTGTCTGTCTCAGGCTCTTTGGAATCTTCATTGTAAATGAGATCCGAAGGTTTAATTTTTCAACTAACAAGTAAAGAAAGAAGAGAAAGTGTTTGGGGTTTTTTCTTGTTTGAAAGGAAGCTAGCACGGCAATGGATACATTCCTTGAAAATTCATCAGCCAACCACTGGGTCAATGACTGAAAACTTTTAAATTTTATTTTGCCTGTTTACTTCTTTATAGAGCTCTAGAAAGTAATTTTGCCACCCCCCCAGGTGGAAAAAATTTGAGAAACACTGAAGCTGACCAGATAAACTCATAGTGTTGCAATTACAAGTGAGAATAGAAGAAAGTAGAGGAAAGGCTAAAACCTGATAGCTCTAAGTTAATGACAGAGACTAGTTCAAGGAAGAGTAGGCTGTCAGTAGCATAATTACTAAAATCTAGTTTTCCTGGTTTGCTAAAAAAAAAAACCAAACCCAAAATTAATCAGCTATGTCTAATTTAACCTTTTAATTGTTTTTTGAATCATGTTTGCAGAAACCAGTTGGATTTACATACAGAAGTTCCAGTCATTTGTCCCCTGGAAAAATAAGAGTACAAAAACACATGGAAAGGGATTTAAGTCTTCATCTCTCTTCATCAGGCCAGGGAAGGCATAACCCAGTTGTAAGGGTTGCTTTACAAAATGGGCACGTTCAAGTCAATTCCAAAGTAAAACATGCCCAGCAGAGTTTCCAGCTTGAGTCTCAGCAGCCTGTTGGAAGGCAGAGCCCACCACTCCCCACTATAGTTTCTACACATTCATTGCATTCATCATACACAGCACCTAATGGGATGCCTGACCTTTCACCACAATCAAATCTTCCTCCCAGTACTGTGGAAAGTACTGTCAATTTTGCATCTTCACCAGTGGCATCACCATCAATACCAGCACCATCTGAGGCCAGTCAGGAAAATAATGCTGTGGAGTTGAACTACAGAAATGCATCTGAGGATGTGAATATTAGTGAAGAACTACCATCTTCTTCAGTCTTCATCAATCCTAGCTTTGGTGAGTTCCTTTGCGATAAATACTCAGAAACAAAAGCTAAAAAAAATGGCTGGTACTACCACAAGCCTTTGTTTTACAGTAGATGCTTTGGGTTTTTTTAACTCTAGGCTCATTTTCTCTCTTAATGTAACCTCTTTTAACCTGTGTATAATTCACCAGTAATATGTGCATGCTATCCATGTGCTGGAGGAGGCAGAAGAGATTGCCACTAAAGCTAAGTGCGGCGTATACCTGTATGCATGTTTTAAGAAAGCAGCTTACTTGATCTGTGTGAAGGAAATACCTGTTTTCTTCTTGTGGGGGATTTTATCTGTGAAAAATCCTTTCTATACTCAAATCCTCTGATGCCTTGAGGTGGCCACCTAAAAACAGAGACTAGACAAGAATAAGAGAATAAAAGTAGGTATTTATTTGAAGGGCCTTCAAAGGTACACCCTCGGCAGTCAAAAGTCTACACCCAAGATGGACCCCAGGTCACGGGTTCTTCACACTTTTATAAGTTTGTTCCATTTGCATATCAGGGTTAATTCTCCAATTATAGCCTCAATTAATGATGTAATTACCCCAAGTTTTCCCCCCTCTTCAGAGGCTTTTAGTTGACACATTTTGGGGCCTGGTGTCCTTGAAGAGCAAACCTATAGAGGCTTGTTATGTCTTACCAGCATGAGAGAACAGTAGTTAACAGGCTACACGAAACTTCAGAGTTACACGCTAAGCAGTACGGGATTTGAAAAATATAAAAGTTAAAACCTAAGGCATCACCTCCAGTGTTTGGTTTCTTTTGAAATACTTCATTCCATAGGAAAAGAAGAATCCTATAGATCTTTGCATTATAATAAAGATACACATATGACATAGCACCATGTATTAAAAACTAATGCGTTTCTAAAGTGTAAATGCCCCAAGTTATGTGCAAGGCTGAACTATGACTTTTTCATTGCTTTTGGTCTAAAAAATAAGTTTGTACAGCTGAAGAGCTGCATGAATAGTAGGTGAAATACTCAGATATCTATCTAAAAATTTGTAAACAGTTTATGATTTAGCAGTTCTATGTATGGATATGCCACTCTTGGTGAGTCAGTGTCTTGAAAACATACATGGTATCTGCACATGTAAAATAGGCCAGTGTGAACATTGTGGACACTTGGCTGTCTAATGTATTTTCTCGGTTGTTTTGATTTCGGTTAGTTATGTTGGTGGTTAATGTGAATCAAAAGGATGTTACCATTCCAATTTAAAGCTGCTTTTGTAAGAGCAAAGATAAGTAGTAGAATTAATGGTAGTAGAGAACATACTCTGAAAGTCAAGAGAAAGAGTTTGAAAAAATGTTCTGTTTTTAGCAACTTGCTTGGCATTTTTAGGTTTTTTTTTTCTTTGAATGTTTTTGTTTTACAAAAGAGTTTGTTGGTGACCCAGCAAGAAATGTAAAAGTTCCTGAAAACCATTTGATGAAGGCTCGGCAAAAGTCTAAACCCAAGTATGCAGCGCGCCACTTGGTTCGTGTCTTGTTCCCCAAGAAAACTTTATTGTGCAGCATTATGGGAGCGAGTGCACGAGGGCGCAGGACATTGGACCCGAACAAAATTGCTGCAATAAGAGGTATGTTACCTTTCAAACTGCACAGATTTACTTCTTTCATACTTAACAAAGTTCTGAACTCACAAGGAGTCCTTTTTTGTATGTTTCTGGCTAATCATTGTCTGACAGCTGGTGAACACATAAATGCCATAGTGGATGTGCTCCACTCTACAATATATTTTTGTTTTGAAAGTCGTGCTTTGTAATAATCAATGTTCGTTTTTCTTCAATGTGGATAAAACAATTCAAATTTCTTCTAGTTTTGTGTGCATCGTGTTCATCAGTCATGCTTGCTGTCTCTAAATTTTTAATTGGAGTTTATTTTGTGTTTGTGTGTGCCATGGATTTTGTCAGTGGTTTTCTGTTTGGTTGATTTATGGCCATGGTATACTTGGGACAAACATTAACTGGTGTTTTTGAAATATTCTCATGTTCAATTCTCTTGATTGAGAAATGGTGAAGATGGAGGGGGCTTTTTTTTATAAATGTCAAGTCATTTACACAGATCCCATGGCACATACGTGTTAAAGGGTTAAAATTGAGTGTGAGATTATATAAGCCATGTGAAAGAGTTGCAGCAACAGCATTACCCTGTCTGTTCTTTTGCAGGGGTGGTGGTGGTGTTGAGTTTGGGGTTTTTTTAAAGTTAGTATGATAAATCACACATTTCCCCTAATTCTACCAGGAAATGTTTAATATAATAAAAGCATTATTCACAACATCTCAAAAAGTATCACAGAACATATTGAATTCATAGGGCTGCTTAGTTTCAAAACATAAGTTCACTATCTTTATTTATCGATGGAAATCTAAAGCTTGTAAATGGAGAACAGGAAATGTGAAGCACTAGTTAGCTTTCTCTCTCTTTCTAAATTAGGATACTTCTAAGTACTGGATTTTGTCATGAAGCTTAAAACATTTCCTGTATTTTGTATGCAGAATTTCTTGCAACCAACTTTCCAACCTATGATTTGAGCGAGCATGGAAAAGACTGGAAAACCTGTATCACAAATGTCAATTCTATGATCCGCTGTTTACGCTCTGAAACCAAAGCAAACTCGGCAAGTCCTCCTAAGGTGATCATTTATTAAGTTCTAAGTTTTGCTTTTTTCTCAGATTAATTATTTTACCTCCTCATGGTACAAGTGCTGTAACTGGAAATTCCTTGGGTTCTGTCTCTGCATTGCTCAGAACAGACCTGCTGACTGCAGCACGGGTTCCGTGTGGGGAATACTGGAATATGCCTTTCTCTGCTCTGCCTCTTCCTGCTCCTGTGTCCAGAGTTCAGTTAAGAGATGTTCGGGCACAGGAAAGCACTGCAAATGTTTCCCAGAAGTAGTGTCAAATTTGATTGAGAGCTTAAACAACTAGCTGGTAGCACTTGTTTTCACATGATTTCTTTGCCAGATATATCCAGCCATGCATTTCAGTTTTATATTGACTGAAACATCACTCCCAAATCACCTACAACTCCATTTACTTCTGCTTCTAAAATGCTCTGTGCACATCTTTGAATACTTATTAACTGTTCCACCTGTGGTTTTCATAATAGAAATTCAGGAGTAGCTATATTGTAAATATCTGAAATCTAGTTTATACTAAATGTGAAGTAAACTGGAACACTAATTAGAAAACTGGTAGGCTTCTCTCAGTTCGTGTACTAACCTCATTTAATGTTTCAGGAGACAGCTGAGGGGAAAGAAAAAGTGACTGATGCTCCTGATACATCTCATTGGGTAGATTTAAATTCTAATGAAGATAGTGGAGACAATTCTCAAAACTCTAAGAAAATGACCAGCTCCACAACTGACACCTTGCAGAATTCAGGACTGGATAAGTTTCCAGAAGCTCTCCACACATCTTCAGTCAAGAAACAACAGTCTTTGGAACCTATGGGTAAACTAAGAAATTTTTGTTTTCTGGAATTGCTTGTTACATTTTAAGTGGTCAATGAGAGGCAAAAGATGCTACTGTAGGTATAATTGTGTAGTTAAAGGGATTTTCTGAACTATGTGACTCTTCTTCTCTTAAGGCAGTCACTTGGTGCATACATAGTAAGTCTTTTTGGGAATGAACAAGAACATAATATCTGGCTAACAGAATACGTGTTTGCGTCTGCCAGTGTCCCATAATGCATATCCACTGTGACATTGGGAAGCTCAGCTTCAGTTACTCTGTTCAGTTGCCCTGGCTTTTTTCTTTTATTTGGTAGATACTCTGCCTTAAACAAGTAATCTAGCTCAGACTAGCTATTGAATGGTATTGCAATCTCAGAAGAAAAAGCACACCTTTCTGAAAAACTGACTCTTCAGGACAATAAAAGTCTTAAAGCAGCCTTTATATTTTCACTTATTTTAATGAAAGTGTGCAATATACAAATGAATTGGGAAAAAATCCATGTACAGCATGTGATGCTTAGAGACCCTCAAGGAAAACAAGCTGTGATTAGTTGCCCTTGGAAGTAATTTATTTGATTAGGATCACTTTGGGGCTGTATCAGATCTGTTCCTGCATCCAGGATTTGTTAGTCAGATCGCACAGACTTGTCTATGTGCTAAAAATTGTGCATTTTTCTTATTGATGTTTTCAGTGAAGTCAGGTAGAAGTAGTTAAAAAATATTCACTCTCTTTCTGTTTCCACTTACAGGATCTAAGCACCACTGAAATAGCAGAACTTCTATTTACTTATGTACTTGGAAAAGCATCATCTTTTCACATGAGATGAAAACAAGTTAGAAAGCAGTCATTAATAATGCAGGTTGCATTGCTGAAGACATATCAGAAGTACTGTTACATGGTTGTAAACCAGGCAGGGTTTTCTGGCTGCTTGGCCACGTGTCTGCAGGATGTTTCACGTTAGCATTAGCTGTAGTGTTACAATTTTGCTCTGGTCTTTCCAAGTAAGTAGAGCAGTTTCAGGGCGAACTTCTTATGTTAGTTTTGATTTACTACAGCCACTTTGAAGCATGGTCAGTGTTGGATGAGTAAAATACCTCTCTTCCTTCCATGACATCTTCTCTAGAACCTCTTGGGAGCCCATGGCGCAACGTTCAGCTGCCTTTCTCAGTCATTTATGTCGCTAAAGGGAAGACGCGGCCAGAATTGTCAGCTCGCTACCTAATTCGTCATATGTTCCCTGAAGAAGTGCTGGTGAAAAGCAACGTGTATGGTAGTCTTGATCGTGGCATGAGCCCACTGGATTCCAATAAAATTAATGCTCTCAGAGGTAAGTAAGAAAACCTCTGTTAAATCATAATGTGGGGAAACTAATAAGAGTATTAACTTTGTATCCTATGAACAAAGCATGCAGCTTCAGAAATTAGTCTGTGAACCTGTTCTTACAGGCATTTCTGCAAGCAGTGGAACAAATTGAGAGGAAGCAGATGAAGTTATATTTTAGGAGCTCAAGAAATTCTCCAGATCATGAGCCTGGTTTTTATGGGAAAACTCAACTGCCATGACATTGTCTTGAAAGGGCAGTGCAATGGGAGATGGAAGCAATCCCTGAGGATTCTGGAGGACATCAGAGATGATTTCTTCATACAGGGGCTGTTTAGATGAAGCAGACAGCAGAGATGTCATGTACAGCAGCTTATGGCTCCCTTCACAAAAACGGTTGTTGTGTGATAATTGGTGGTGGCATTGCCTGTAGAGATTATGAAATCGTGGGCCCCAAGGTCCTGAGTAGAGTTAGAAAGGTCTGAGTATAGGCTCTGTAGCTTGGGAGAGCAGACTGACATATTTGGGAAAGTCACAGATGGGAGCTTGTGAGAGACAGCTCTGAATAGGAGAGAAGCTCAGGGAAGTTGGCAGATCTTTAAGGACAGCCCTCTGCAAGCACATAAGAGTCTGTCTTGACGCTTAGGAGAACTGAGAGAGTTATGAGGAGACAAGTTGGGCTAAGCAGGGAATTCATAACTGAGCTCTGGAGCAAAAAAGCCTTATGTAGAGATTGGAAACAAGGGGAGCTTATGAAGTGGAATTTAGCAACTCTTGTGGTTTAACCCATCAGGTAGCTAAACACCACACAGCTGCTGGCTTGCCTTCTTCCTCCCTGTCCTGTTCCCCCACCCCACCCACTGCGATGGGGGAGAGAACTGGGGAAGAAGGACTGCCTCTGAGGGTACAGCATTCATGCTAAATAAAATGGAGCTGTGACTGACGCCCTCTGGGGTAATGTCTGGGCATAGCTTGAGGGACAGAGCATGCCAGAAACCATTCCCAGTATGGCAACCACTAGCCTGGGAAACTTTGCCACTTAAGTGTCTCCACATATTCCCGTATATAGACATGTAGATGTATTTTCTTTCTTGACATTTTGAGCTTAAGAAGCATTCAAAAGATCTATTAAGTGTGTCTTAGGGCTGCAAGAACACCATGTAGGCCACAGAGCAGATGAGAGACAAATCCTGTGTGTTGTGGTTGCAGCCAGGCCATGTCACTTGGCTCTGGGGCCATAGGACAGTCTCTGCCCCTGTTTCCTTAAACACAGCCTGATTGGATGGCAGCACCAGCTCCCTGAATGTTACTCTGCAGAGCAGGAAGGGGCCCTGCATAGCCTTACTATAGTCCCAAAGATTGGTCAGTTTTGGTGAAAGAAAAGACATAACTTTAAAAAGACATAACTTTAAAAGCATGTACAAAGGCTCTTTAGACCTTGTAGGTATTCCAGTTCTGTGCTGTTCCTCTGAGGCCAAGTATTCTTGAATTTTCTGTTGAGGATGGAAGTAAAGAGAGCCTGCTGCTGCTTCAGCCAACAGCTTGTGTATCCTTAGCGTAGTTTATACCAGGAGCATCCTGAGGCACGCTTACTCTCCCCTTCACCTCTCCTCCTGGAGCAGAGTGAACTGCAAGAGGACAAGTTTTTATTTCAAGTTACTTTCTTCCTTCAGACCAAAGTTTTTCTGGCAAAATGGGTTTCCAGGTTTGTAACTACAAGTTAAAATATTAACTGTAAACAGTGATACTCAATTAGATTTTTGCTTGCTGTTACATGGAAGAACAAAGCTGACACAATATCTACTAGCTATGCCTTTCTTTCTACTACGAAGGTAAATCTAGATGTTAATCAGAGAAGGAGACGTAATATTGCCTTTGATCTGAAATTACAGATGAGAATTCCTTTTTGGTGTTTATTTAAGTCTTTTAGAGGTTTGCATAGAGAAAACATGTAAAAAACTCAAGTATTTGTTTACTGATGTTATTTGCAGTATGGTAAGGAATGAGCTCTCGCAGCTTTTCTCTCCCTGTGTTTCCTGTACACCTGTGTTACGCTGAATTGCTGTGTTTCATTTTAGTGAATATAGTTGTCAGAGATTCTCTCAAGGAGGGCTTGGTCCTGCTTAACGCTGGTCATTCTGAAATGGAGCCCAAGGTTTCTCTTCACTAGCTGACCACACTAGAAGCTGAAGTTACTCAGCACTTCAAGGATCGAGACCACATACATGGTCACGTTTTCATATTTTGTTCTTATGCTTAGACCTTTTTTTACTCATTTTCAAATCTAACAAGAAGGGGGAAAACAGTATCTGCCCTGCTTTGTTTTTCAAGGCTTGTAATATGCCTAGCTGTCCTGGTTTGGTAGCATGCACTTGTTCTGGCTTAATTACATCCAGAAAGAGTATATAGCTTGCATAAATAATTGATAACTCACTATTACATACTTGTTTATTTTTAGACTTTCTTCAAGAGAATTTTCCATCCTTTGATCTAAATGAAAGTGGATTTGATTGGAAGGCATGCGTGGCTGCCATAAACAGCACAATCCGCAGTCTCAGACATGAGCTTAAGAAGGCTACGTCTGGAATCCGCCAGAGAGCCCTGGCAGTGCCACCCTCGAGTGCACGGTCCCCCAAAGAATCCCACTTCCGTAAAGCCAGTGGAAAGCAACACTCTCATCTCACGGATTGAAGCTCTCTAACATCTGTCTCAAATCTTAATTTAGCAGGTTTTTATTAATTCTGTGTAGAAGCCTGTAACATCAAGCTGTCCTATTCAACTGAGTTGTCAGCAGCACTAAATAGTATCACTTCATGAGACCAAAGTTAGCAGAAGACTTGGGAGCCCTAACTCTTCGCATAAGTAGCATTTGTGCTCCTCAGAAATGATTTTCACCATTCCCTGTAGCATTTGCAATGTGCTCTCTCCTAAAAGCATCTTATTCTCATGATTCATTGAATCTGAAAGATGAATCTGATTAGGGAAGATGCACTGTGCATCAGTTCAGCAGAAGCAGATGGAAAGGAGGAAAGAGTGGTCCTCCTTGGAGGATGAATCATAGCCAGCTAAATTATCTCATTATGTGTGAGGAATGAAATTTGCCTTGACAATTGGTATCTTCAGCAAAAATATCAGGAAGGAAAAAAAATATTTTAAATTGCATTTAGTTAACTTGTTGTATCTGGACTTGATGATCTTGGAGGTCTTTTCCAGCCTATGATCTCTCACATTTTTGCCTGCTACAGCAGTCTTTTTTGTAGGATAAGAGGCAGACAAGAGTGTAAGTACAGCTGGTAGTACTGCTTTGCTCTTATTTAGCTCTACAAAAAGGACAAAAAAAACCCATCCAAAACAAACAGTCCAATGGTTGGTTCTGTTTTTTCTTAATGAAATTTAAGGAAAATACTTCTTCAGGATCCTGAACTCCACCGTCTCATGGTTACTGCAGCTAAGGCTTCATATTTTCAGCAAATCCCTTCTTGTAGGTGCATATGAGGTCCAGAAAAGCACCTCTCTGTCAATAATAAATGTTCATGCCCTTGCCTTTCCTTTCTGTCCACACAAGACTAAGATTTATTAGTGCACTAAGTTATATATTTAAAAAAAGAGCAAACCAAACAAACTGATTTTAACAAACTAATTTTCAAAATCACTTGGATGTTGAACTCTTAAAAATAAATAAAAATTAATTACCATATATATTCAATTTCACATCTTGCTCAGTTTCATTTTTAAGTTAAAATTCAACAGTAGTAACTGTGCAGAAGTTAATGGGGTTTTTTGTTGGGTAGATTTTTTGTTATTTGGGATTTTTTGATCGTTTGTTTTCAAAAGAGGAAGTAATCATAGAATCATAAAATGTGCTGAGTTGCAAGGGACATATCAGGATCATCAAGTCCACGTCCTGACTGTGTACAGGACCATCCCCAAAAATGACACCATGTGCCTGAGAGCATTGTCCAGATGCTTCTTGAACTCTTGTCAGGCTTGGTGCTGTGATCACTTCCCTGGGGAGCGTGTTGCAGTGCCCAACCACCCTCTGGGTGAAGAACCTTTTCCTGACATCCAATGTAACTCCCCTCGACTCAGCTTCCTGCCATTTCCTTGGGTCCTGTCACTGGTCACAAGAGTGAAGAGATCAGTGCCTGCCCCTCCACTTCCCCTCATGGGGATGTTGAAGACCACAATGAGGTCTCCCCTCAGTCTCCTCCAGGCTGAACAAACCAAGTGACCTCAGCTGCTCCTCATACAGCTTCCCCTCCAGACCCTTCACCGTCCTCATGGCCCTCCTCTGGACACTCTCTAATGGCTTACTGTTTTTCTTATATTGTGGTGCCTAAAACTGCCCCCAGCACTCGAGGTGAGGCCGCCCCAGTGCAGAGCAGAGCAGGACAATCCCCTCCCTGGCCCGGCTGGCGATGCTGTCCCTGATGCCCCCCAGGACACAGCTGACCCTCCTGGCTGCCAGGGCACTGCTGACTGAAATTCAACTTGCCATCAATCAGGACCCCCAGGTCCCTTTCCATAGCTGCTCTCCAGCCTCTCATTCCCTGGTTTACGCATGCAGCCAGGATTGCCCTGTTCCAGGTGCAGAATCCAGCACTTGCCCTTGTTAAACTCCATACAGTTGGTATAAGCCTTTCTGTTCCATGTTTTTAGCATCAGTCACACAGTCCTCCTGGTGTCTGTACTGGCTGACTGGTGTGTGAACTTGCCTGCCATTTGTGTTGGGTCTGAGTGCAGTCTCAGAGGTCCAACTTAACAGAAGGAAGCTTCTTGAAAGACTGGCAGAGGGAGTGGATTTTACCTCTGAACATTGTGGAAACTGTGGCTTCCAAAATAATGCCTGTACATAGCAGAATTAGATTTAACTAAATCTGTCCTCTCCTAGGCAAAGGTTCTGTAGTTTATTTGTTAGCAATAGGATAAAACAGTGAACTTACTCGTTCTCACTTCAACTTCTGTTCATAACAAACAGTCTTTATTATATGGAGTATAGGATCAGCTTTTTAATTGCAAGTTAGGATATGCAATGGTCTTATCAAATATAAAATTAATTGGTAATTAAAGTTCTGCCTGCCACCTCCTTGCAGAAGCCCTCTGTAGGATTCAAGAAGTAGACTGAATTTCTGATTTTCTTTTCTTACTGGAAATGTTGTACTGCGAATTTGGTTGTTCTGGTGTACTATTAACAAATTCTTCTGTTACTGTTCTGTACAGTCCTTGTTGTAAATGGCAAGAACTTTGTTGTGTATAGATATTACTAGTTCCAAACCTCAGAAAAAGCCAAAAATGCTTATATTTTTTCAGTAGTTTTATTAATTTTTTTCACTGCCCTTCGCAGATTTTAATGGTAGAAGGATATATTTATTGAATTACATGTCTGGCACTGAATTTGTTAAGTGTGGTGCATACCTATAGCTTCCATATTTAAAAGAAAATTGAATAATTGAAGTAGAAATAGTTTTCTTGTTTCTGTTTCAAATGTATCAAATTTTGCTAACTTTTATAAAGTACGATTAAAGTATTTTGCTGTTAGGAATAAAGTATTTTACAAATAAAACTAGAAAATAGCTCTTTGACTACGTATGTGTGTCTTAAGTATTTCTGGTGTCATGGATGTACAGTTCAAGTACAGTTTCATCTGAAAAGATTTTTCTGATGTCCTTTGCAGAACCAGGGCTTTGAGAGATCTTCTGATTGAGGTGAGATGATTTCCAAATGTAGACTGCCTTAATTCTAAACCAAGGCAAGCTCTTCTGGACATGACTTGTCAGTTACAGCTGTGTGTGAGTTATCCAAAACAGAGCTTTCCACAAAAGGGTAGGAGTTGAGTGAAATTTTTAAGGAAGTCCTTTAAACTGATGAATTAGTAGATGAGGCCTTGTTCATGCAGTAGAATCAGTTTCTGTGTTAGTCCTTATTCAAGGAGTAAAACGGGGCTTGCAGGAAGCACTGAGGATTCACTACCAGGTGCTGTGGATCCCTTGATGTGACCTAAGGAACGAGCAGATGTTTGCCACGCTTCGTGTCAGGGAGCAGCTGGAGCAGCGGGGCCGCGCACCCGCAGCACCGGCAGCGTGCACCGGCAGCGTAAGCCCCATGCAGCACGGTGCCCTGGTGCGGGCTGGCCACTGCCCGGCAGGGGCCACTGCCAGGGCCACGGGAGACGGGGTGGCAAGTCAGGCCCAGAATCGGTCAGCAGCACCGTGGGTGTGAGGGTCACGCAGGAGCCAGCGCCAAGCAGGACTGGGGACGTGGCTGTGAGTGGGACGTGCTGCTTCCCCTGCCCAGTAAGGGGGGTCAGGGGACGGGGCTGGCAGGGCCAGCCTGCAGCACAGCCCTGCAGGGGCTGACGTCCTGGGCCCAGGCACAGGGGTGGCCAAGAGGGACAGGGCCAGGCTGCTCAGGGCACCTGGGGGGTCTTGGTGTACCATTCAGGCTCTGATCAGAACTTTTGCTGGTTTCACAGTGTGGCTGTAAACAACCCATCTTACAGCTGTGTTCAGCTTTTATAGCCAGAACTCATTCCTTAGAACATTATCAATACTTGCTATTTTTTTCAAGTGTTTATTCACATACCCATAGGATTTTAGAATAGGGTGTAGAAAGAGCTAAATATTTATGCAGTTCTTTATTTGTATTTTCGTATAGATACGGCAATGTGAGAATTTTGTAGGTCTCTTGTATAATTTCCGTTCTCTTTTGTTCGGTGTATGGTATGATGATACCTGTGCCTAACACGAGAACTCTTAAGTGTCACCTGAACTACAGGCTTATGTAAGTGTTTAACTTACAACTTCAGCATAGATTTTTTTTTTTTTTTTTTTTTTTTTTTTTTTTTTTTTTTCTTTGTGGGGAGGTNCTCCAGTCCAGCTTTCAACCTCATGTGGTAAAGTGACATTGATTGTACTACTCCATGAAATTCACTTCAGCACTGGAAGCAAGTCTGTCTCTCGGGTGGATTGAAGGGCTATAGCACCACCTACCGAGACCCAAAAGTTTTTCTGAGAAACCGAAAACCTCTCTGACTGAAACAAACACTAAATATTCTACACAGTGATGGCGTTCTGAGAATATGATTGGTGCTCTCACTGGAAATTTGAAGTTTCACTTCTACCTGTGCTTTATCGTTTTAAGCTAAATCTTCCCATTTAAAAATTATTTGAGTTGGGATTGTTTTTTCAGTGAGATTTTTTTTTTTTGGTAGTTGCTTTTAACATCATCTGTAAATCTTTAACACATGGGGCAACTGTTCACATACAGTTTTGTATGAGTAATAAAATGTGGGAGTGATGGAACATCAGGTTCAGCATCCTCTTTTCTCACAGCCTTAGCAAATTCTTTGGCATTTAATCTGCTATTGTGAACTTTCCAAAGGTGGGATCTGCTTTGTAGGCCCCATTGCCTTGGTTTAACCCTAGCTGGCAACTAAGCCCCATGCAGTTCACTCACCCCAGTGGGATGGGGGAGGAGAGTCTGAAGGGTAAAAGTGAGAAAACTCATGGGTGAGATAAATACAGTTTAATAGGTAAAGCAAAACAAGGAATTCATTCTCCACATCCCACGGGCATGCAGGTGTTCAGCCACCTCCAGGAAAGCTGGGCTCCATCACGTGTAAGGGTGACTTGGGAAGACAAAGCTGTATCTCTGAATATCCTCTCCTTCCTTCTTCTCCCCCAGCTCTGTAGGCTGAGTATGATGCCATGTGGTGTGGGATATCCCTGTGATCAGCTGGGGTCAGCTGTCCTGGCTGTGTCCCCTCCCAAATCCTCGTGCACCCCCAGCCCTCTTGCTGCTGGGTTGGGGTGAGGAGCAGAAAAGGTCATGATTGTGCAAATGCTGCTCAGCAATGGGGAAAATGTATGTGCATTGTCAGCCCTGTGTCCAGCACAACCCTGAAACACAGCCCCATACTAGCTACTACTGAAGAGATTTAACTCTGCCCCAGCCAAAGCCAGCACACCATCGAGGAAGAGAACTTCAGAGCCATCAGAAGGCAGCCAGAGGCTTGGGAAATTGCCAAACTCTGTGAAACAACCACAGGTAGTCCAGAAGGACATCTTTCTGCCTGTACTGTCAGGTTTCAGAAGGTGGTATAACAATATTGTAGGCCAGAAGACATTTAAAAGTACCACTGGGTGCCTCGTTAGAGACAGGAAAAGTTCCCAAGGAAAGGCAGAATAAGAGACCAGCCCAAATCTCCTTAGATTTGCAAGGGATTGTTTAGGAGTCTGCAAGGAATGAGTCTAAGTAAGCTGGATTTTGAGAGCCGTTTTTGTATTGCATCCTACTTTTGTTCTTGTTGCCCAGATCATCAATCTTCACTCAGATTTGGCAGCAAATGTTCTGAAAGGGATTGGCTTAGGTTTCTGATCCACAAGATAGTTCCTTTCCTTACCAGCTCCACAGGCAGGAAATTTCAGCAGGAAAGGGAAAGCTTTTTAAGTTTACACTGAGGAGGGTGGGGGCAGAGAATAGAATCATATTTTACATTCCTGACTTGCATACTGCCATGCTTGTTTTAATGCATATAGGAAAAGAGTGAACAGCAGTCAGGTGCTTGGGACATGAAAATGAAGTAGGTAGGGGTATTTTTCCCCAATTGTCAAAGAAGGATGGAAAGACTGAAGAAATTAATAGTAATGCATTACTGACATGATTGGTTTTGTTTAAATGTTTTTTGCAGATGATTCATTGACACTAAACTAAAAAAAGTGACAAAAATACAGGGGCTTTTTTTCAAAGAAACCTTAAAAAAAACCCAACCAAAAAACCCAAAAACAGAGATGCCACAAAACAACAAAAACTCCAAAGCCCTCTGCCACTTTGTCTAAGAGGTCAAAGATAACACTTCGGTGTCCTTTTTTCTGTTCTCCTTTTGCCACTGCTCTGAAGGAAGAATTAGTTTTCTACTTTATGGTTATGACCTTCTTGGAAATAAATTCAGCCACTGAAAGCAGCAATCTATTAAAATATGCTTGTTTTCCACACATTGCAGAACTCTTAAATTCCAGTAAAATAGTTTTCCATAAAGCATTCTTTCCATCCTTGAATGTATTTGGATTATAAGCGAGGAATATTTTTCTGCTGTGTAGTCTCATGGAGGTGCTAGTTGAGCATATTTTGTCCACCCCTTTCTTTTTTTTTCTTTTTAGGAATGTAGTTTTACAGAGCTACACTTTCAGTGTTCATTGGCAGCAGAGATAAACAAAACCAAATATTTGTAAAAATCTTTACTTTCCTCCATGTAGCCAGTGAGATGGTTTTCCGTGGAGAACTTGGTTTTGAATGTAATTCTTTTTGTCTCTTGCAACTGTAAAAACAGTAAGACTTCTTTACTATGACAACAAAGATGGCATATTCTTTATAAAAGGGGGGGAAAAAAAACCTACCACATCCCAAGTATTGAAATTTTTTTCTGGTTTTGTGGCTTTTCTGAATTTTATTTTAAATATGCACTTGTCCTAAGAAAGTCTTTTCTCAGAAACTGTGGGTGAAACCTAGTCTTCCTAGTCTGGAAGCAAATCTAGTCAAACTTTTGCTTGGCTTTGGGTTTATTACACTTGAGCCTATGGCCCAGTTCTGCAAGCATCTGGGTGTGTGACTTCCATCCTATTTATGATTCCTCAAGGTAGGAAAGATTAACACATGGAAACACAGTTGAAATATCATCCAAATAAGTTTTTAAAAATTTTAATGACTCATCAAATGATCACAAGGAACGAATGTAGGAAATGGGTGTTGTGGTCACTCAGAAAATCTTTACAAATTTAGCTATTCCCTCCTCCTGGGGGTTGCTGACCTCCTCCCAAGTAAGTAACACACTCCAGTTGGTAATTCAGCATGGGAGCTTGCACAAGGACCCTGGACTCTGAACAGCAGTGGCTGAGGTGCCTGCCCAAATACTCTTCTTCTGATTTCTGTGAAGCAGGAAGAAAGACCAAGAGGAGTGACAATGCCTGAGGCTGTCACAAATCTCTGCTGAGGGAATGTGAGCCAAAGTGCTGAGACAGGCAGTAGAAACATCTCCATAATCCGAAGTACTGATGATTATATTTCTGCATTTTACAAAGCAGTTGGGATTCACTGGTTGCTATTGTGACCATGTTCTTAGATCCCTGTGACAGAGGGACCTAAGAACATGGTTTCTACTGTCTGTCTTAATTTCTCCAAAGAAAGCCTATTCAGTTAAATGTCAGGAAAATGACAGTGATCATTAACAAAAGCCACTCATTTGCAGAGTAGAGGGATGCTGAAACCATGACAAGTAAGCTGTCTGGGCCAGGGGTCATTTTATTTCTGTTTCTATACACAATGCTTTGTACAAAACAGTTTCTGAGCAGAAAACCCATCAGCACTACAGTAATTAAGTAAATTCCGGTCTTTATTTGAAGGTCTGACACGAACACAATTGAAACTGAAAGTATTCTCCCTGCAGATCCTACTGGACATAGGCAAAATTGTTTGAAATGTACCTATATAAAAATTTTGAATGTATATATATATTTTTATATATAATTTCAAGTTTTATATGGGTTGTGTGTGAATAAAAAAAATTAAACTATAACCATTTTGAAACAGCTTTTGTAATGAATAGTATGTCTTCAGCCAGGGGAACAAATGCAAATGCATCTCATCTCCAGCTGCAGATGAGTTGAAATGTGGAGTCCCTAACCCTACATGCACACTTTGAACACTTTTTTTTTCTTTCTGCTGACAGCCTTTTAGCAGCATCCCCTCAGGACGCTTATATTATAAAGTGTAATCTATCTTCTGTTTGATGAATTCTAGGATATTTAAAGAAAAAGTGCTGAAAGAAGCAGACTTGCTGCTGAACCCCTTGTCCTGAATCAATTTCCCAGTCGAATGTGCCTGTTAACTGCTGAAGCCCTGCTTACCCTTATATTAGGATTCAGTATCCTATATGCTATAACTATATTTTCTTTATCTAGTGCCTCCTCGCTCTGACTCCGCCTTTTCTGCCTGTGCCCTGTAGCCCTGAGCGACCCTTCTGTCCCCACTTTGTCACAGAATGAACCCATCCAAATCAGCCCCAGCTGGAACAGTTCCCCACTGAAATGTCCATCTGATTCCCTTCTTTCCCAGCTCCACAGCATACCTGGCTACATAAAAGCACTTGGTTTTTTGAACACCGATCACTTTTTTGTTCTTATATTCTATCTGCTAACTTGGAAGGGTCATCTGGGAGATCTGTTGTTAAAGAAAATACAGTTTAGCAAGTGGTGACTCAGTAATCTGTATTGTCTGGTATCTTCTGACTTGCATCAGAAATGGAAGAACAATAGCAGAGTCTGACTCCCTGGAGACTCTGAGTTTGGGTTTTAGTGTTTGGGTTTGGTTTTTTTTAATAAAAGCAAGAACATTTGTTGGTGACTGGAATGTCTTGGGATATTACACTGAGACCATATATTCTAGTTGAGCTTTAGTAGGCCTTCTAACTGGAAAAACTGCACAAAAAAAGAATTTTTCAGCGCAAAAAAAAAGCAATGCTTTTTATGTCTGCAAAAGGCATTGCTTTTTGTGTATGTGATTTCATCTTCTGAAGTGCATTGTGAATGTAACTGAAAATATACTGCAAAGGACTGTGTAGAAAGATATAGCCTCAAATAAACTATGTCAGAGAGCTTTCTTAAGGAGTGAAAAAATTATGAAAATAAAATGCCTCCAGGCCTCTATTTTGTAAACAATGCAAATGTTAGACTACATTTCACTTTTGTATGCTAGCCATCCCTTTCACTAAAAAGAAAAATTGATCCCAACCTTTTCTGCAGTTAAAAACATTTCAAACATGTAATAGGTACCCTTCTCACTTCAGCCCATCACCACCAGTCTTTATTCTAATGTGCTGTAGAAGGGAATTAATCTCCTTACAGTTTTTTTCCTTTTCCCTTCCTACATTCATACAATGCTTCCTGTGAGACTGTGAGCCCTCCTATCTGTGTGTGTCATAAAACAAATATTTGAATTGTATGTCATTTTAAAACAGGCCTTTCAAAGAAAAGTGCTTTAATTAACATTTACTTTTATTTGCAAAGGAATGTTGAAGATCCTTTATATCCGAATATAGGTCGCGGCTCCCAAAGAATACGAACGATGTACTGTAAAGTCTGCCATTGATATATTAGTGTCACACTCCCAGCCTTATTAATTCTGCGTGGCTGTGAAGCACTAGTTATTTCTATTAATTTCGATTACGGTAACGTGTGGTGACAGCAGCGGAGGTGTGAGCGTGTGGTGGGGGGTGAGGGCCCCGTGGAACAGCCGGATCTCGTGGGTGCCGAGCGGGAGCCGGGCTTTGCTGCCCTGGCTGCCGAGGGGGAGCCAAGCCCAGGCTCCGTGCCTGGCACAAGCTCACTCCGAAGCCTTTTGCAAGGCTCTGCCTGGAAACGCAGGAGTCTCCAGACAGTGTGCTGGTAGGGAAATAATGCAAGTGTCTCCATGGCGTTTGTAGTGATAATGATAATTGGCAGATCATTAGGAGCAGTATGAAGGGATGGGGCAAGGCTGAACAAAAATCAGATGTGTCCCCGTGGTCCCTCGGCCAGGCTGTGCTGGGAGCAGGCTCTGCTGGGGCATCACTCACACACACCCACGGGGTGTGGGACATGGGGGAGCCCATGGAGCGAGCCCTCCTCCTCCCCTGTTGCCTGCAAGGAGCGCAGACACTGTGGGGATTTCCTCCCATGTTTGCATTGAAAACCTGAAGCTGTGGGGATTTATTTCCTCAGGTGTTGGAGATAGAAAGGGTAAAAGTAATGAAATCTGTTAAAGACTGAAAATAATAAATTCCTCATATTCTCCCCATCTTCTCCAACCCCCTCGAGCATATGAATTCATTGGCCAGATAAGCAGGATACTTAATGCACTTGGCCACGCAATCTTGGTTTGTATCCAGGGGACTTTACAGGTGTAAAATTAACCACAGGAGAGCTCTTCTATTACTCACTGACTGCAGTGCAAACATATGGAGGACTACAAGTGAAAAATAATTAAAACAATATTTGAGTACATGCCTGTTCTCTCATCTTATATGTACAACACATGTAAATCCATCCTTTTTTTTTGTTTCAAGATCTTGATGCAGAAAAGTGTTTAAAACAGTTTTCTCTGTGAAACAGCACCTTTTGGAGATAATTTTCCTGTGCTGAGAGCACAGCGGTGTCCAGAAATCACACAAAACCAAAGGTTTTATTGCTTGGCATGAACAACAGAATACCTTGGAATGATTCTGTGAAAATACTGTGGCAGACTTCTCTAACTTGGCTGCCAGTGCCTTTCAATAGCATACCTCTTAAAAAAATAAATCTGGATTTAACTGATACTAAAAGGTCATGGTCCATCAGCTACACTAAAATGTTTTTAAACCTGTCCCAATACACACCCATCCAATAAACCAAGGAGACTCCTTCTGAAATTTTCTTCCGTCCAGTATAGAAAATGTATTTTGAAGTTCACCTAGACACATGCTTACTTTGCAGACCAGAGTCGTTCCAAATTAAGTGGGTTTTTTAATGAAGAAACCCCTCAAACCTTCCTAATTATATCTTTTTCCTCAAGAGGCAGGAACAGCTACAAAGGTGTCGTTCTGATTTCCCTGGTAAGTAGCCTGCATTTTATTTACTTATTAAGACCATTTAGCACTCCTGAAAGGTGCCAGTTTGAGAGCTGGAGAGCACACAATTTTTCCTTTTTTCCCTTTTTTTATTTTTTATTGAAGTGGTAAGAGCTACTGTGGCACAGGAGCTGTGTCATTAGCTTTCCTGCTGTGCCTTGCAAACTCAAAAAAGAGAGGGATTCAATCAAATTTCTCCCTCAAGTGGGAAGTGTTGCAGAGTCACTGAAACTGGGGTGGAACCAAGGGGAGAAGAAAACAAGGAATATGAATATCAGGGACAGCAAAGTGCAGGAGGGAGAGTGTGGGTGGACAGAGATGAAGCATTGCCAAGGAAGGCAAGGATGTGCCTCCAAAGAGGGTGCAGACCCCACAGCAGCTTCATGCAACAATGACATGGCAGATCTGCTCCCACCTCAGATGCTGATCTGTTGTCTCAGTTTTCCCCTACCTGAATAAAAGCAAATTATGCTTCCCTTCTGACAGCACTGTGCACTTGACTGAGGATCTAGAATATCATGTTGCTCTTAAACTAGATTAATATGCATATATATCATTGTATTTGTGTGCATAGTGACTGAGGATTTCTGCCCCAGTGTTTGCCATCATAAATTACAGTGCAAATGCTCCAAACTATTAGTAATCCACTACTGGTGATTGCTTTGGGGGCGGGGGGTGTATCGTGGCAGTTACATCTGCAAATATGGTATGGGTTATGTTCTAGTAGCTCTTATTTTTTCTAAAGCAGCAAACAAAAAGAAACTCACAGTACAAACCACTGCCTGGTTACAAATATGAAATCCATTAGATCAATTAGTGGCAGGAGAAGGAACATTTGAATCCATATTTGGGGTCATTATCGAATCTGCTCCTTACATTTATTGCAGTCAGTTTAATCTAATGCCCCTCACCCAGTCTGTGTGTGTGACTGCAGGTGTGTATGTGCACAGGCACAGAAAACATATATCCATTATTTGCATGTAGAAACACAGCTGGTTAACATTATTTCAATAGCATGCAGGCATGTGTAAAATTTCACATAGAAAAGTTCTTTTTAAACACTAGCTTTGGAGACTGACCTCTCAGAACTATTTCCGTGGCCTGACTTCCTACCACGAGCATCAGCAGGAGCAGGTTTACGGCTCAGCCGTGGCTGAGTGCAGGTTTGCAGTATCTTACAGCTCTCCTTTAACCTGGGTTTAATTTGCACTGCCAGTCCTGGTGGAATGGGGCCTGGCTAAGTGAGCTGAAGCCCAAGAAGAGGTCTGGCTGGTGGAGCTGCTGTCAGGACGCTGCCCTGCCAAAGGCCAGGTAGGTTAAAAAAAGTGCCAGTCCACAGCACCATTGCAGCTGTGCCCCCAGAGTGTGTTACAGCCAGCACAGACCTGGGGCCAAACTGTCCAGGGTCAGCCACGTCAAGTCTGGTTGTCTGACCTTTGCTCAGGGAATGAAATGCCTATTCTTCTCAGGCCCCTTGGTTTGGATGGGGACAGGACTTCCCAGGTTTCTCTTGCAGGCCCCTGTGCCTGTGCCCCTTTCCTCTGCTTAGGGTAACTTCTGGAGGGAATCACTGTGAATTGCTTCATTTTCCTCCTCCATTGTCTGCGGTGGGGGAAGATGGCAAAATATCTTAGAGACAGCATAGCTAGAGATGATCTCAGAGTGCAAGTGGAAAAAAGGCAGCAGCAGCAGGCAGTTGGAAGAGGAGAATTACGCAGCTCTGTCCCAGACTCAGAGCAGGGGCAGAGCATGAGGCTTGCAAAAAAGTCAGTCTTGCACTTGGTTTTAAGGGCCTGGTGTAGAGTTCAAGACTTCTTCACAATGAAGCAGCTGGGCAACACCTGAAGGCAGTTTACTTAAATCCTAACTGGATTATTTTGGGAATCTGACTGCGTGCCAGGCTGGCTGCTTATGAGGAAGTAAATACTTAGAGACAAAATGTTCAAGTGTTTTGCCCAAGCTGTGTGTGCTGGCAAGAAGAAAAAAATTAAACAGAGCAAAGTGTATGGGCCAACAGCAACCCAGCTTGACTGGAATGTGGAAGTCACTCAAAGGAGAGATAACACAAAATGTGGATGAGGCACAGCAGTGTGGAGCAGCCTCTGCCTGGGCATCCCTGCTGGGCCTGCCCGCCACCTGTATGACTGCCCCATTACTTTCAACTCAGTCATCCTCCCACCTTGGAACGGCACTGCTGGGTGACAGGCAGGCAAAAAACATCAGGCTCGTGTTCTTCATGAAATCCAGCTAGTCCTTCTAGCAGATGGAAAAAATGGGGATGATGGACATATGCCCCCAAATGGCCTTTGGAGTCTGGGTAGCACACTCTGATGGTACCAGAGCAGCCCCTATGGGTATTACCAAGCTGAGAGGAATGATGGGATCACAGATGCCAGGTCACACCAGCCAGAATTAAGCTTTTCACATTATCAGGGCAAGACAGGAGTGAGCAGGGCTGGTCAGGCTTCAGTAGGCAATTTGGCCATATTTCTTGAAAGGCATCTTGGATGTGGAACTCACAATTTTAACAATGTCATGCTAACTTAATGTAAGTGCAAAGAGGAGTGTTTATTGCCCTCAAGGGAAGTGGGTTTGAAGCAATCAAATGAGGGCAAGGACGAGGACCTGGGTGCAGACAGCTGGGGCAGGGAAAGATATGCCAGTAATGGACTGACAGGAATGCCCTGTGCCCAGTCTTAAGGACAGAGTAACAGCTGGTTAAAAATGATCCTTCCAGCTCTGAGTCTGCTTTGCCCAAGAGCAGAACAGCAGAGTATTGCTGGCAAAGGCAAGTTCAGTGCTTCTGGCCATCATCTGGGAGGGAATGATACAGATGGTGAAGAGAAACCATATGGAGTCAGAGCAGGTATTGCATGAGCCACTGAAGACCTCTTAGCATCAAGGCATCTATAAGCATGGGAGGAAAGATGTTTGGAGGAACCACTGCCTGCCTCCCACCTCCCTTTAGGGGCAAAAAATGTAGGTTTTATCTGATTATTTTACACATGGCTTTGCTTTTCATGCTTTTCTTGGACCTTATAAAATACAAACAAGTAAAAGTTTGGTGATGTGGTCACATATGGAAGGCCCCCACATGAATTCCTTGTGTCTGTGTGAATTCTGACATCACTTGTAGCTCTACAGGAGAATGAAGAGTTCAAAGTCAGGCTGGGATGCACCTGTGTGCATATTCCCTTTGTGTATTCCTCCTAAAGTGTCCCGAGGAGGGGGTTGGTGAGGGTGTGTATTGTGCTGGTGTTGAGTGAATGCTTTGAAGAAGAAAAACATTTGTCTATTTTAATGCCTCCCTGACCTTCTGTGGTGAAAAATTATGCAACTACTGGGCTGGAGCTCTGTTGGTCTCTGCACCTCATGCTAAGCCAACACCTTACAAGCCCGTTGACTGCTATTGCCAACCCTAAAAGCACCCCTGCAGAAGGCAGCTACCTTCTCTTCTGGGATTTAAATCCCTTGCCCTTGAGAGCCCAAGCCCAATGGCAGCACACAAGGCTTTCAGCCTGAAGACCTTTGTTGTGATAACCCAACACCCAACCCATAACTAAGTCACAGTATCTGCTGGTGGATGGCAGTGGGCATTCTAAACTCAGCTGGGAAGCTCTTCAGGGCCCAGGGAAGACATGGAGCTTGCCCATGGCCTCATGGCAAGTCAGCACAGGAGGGATGTGACCCTCCACAGACACAGGGAGAGATGTCCCAGAGCCAACAGGCACATGTGGATCTCTCACAGGGAAGCCCACTGCCACCACGGCACCTCCAGTACCAACACCACTATACAGCACAGACTTTTCAGTGACCTTCCCCTTCCCGTGCCACGCTTATAAATGTTGCCATCCAGGGCTGCAGAGGAGGTGGGCTTGCCCAGTTGAGCAGGAAGCACTGCTAAAATTGCAGCCTGACTGCTTCAAAATCCTGCCTTCCAGCAAGTTTTGCTCTCTGTTTGCTTCTCCTGGTAGCTGTGCAGCTTGTGCCTGACTCGGGCAGATTCTCCATCCCCTGAAAACAGCTTTTGAGCCAGGAGCTGATGCGTGCTCCCTACTTGCTCCCACTTGCATGCTCGTGACAGGCTCTCCCAGAGCTCGTGATCACACCAGCCCCCCCAGCCCTTCAGTGCCTTTCCGCTCAATAATGTGTGTCCATGGAGGAATACTAATAAGCTGATTCCTTCTCACCCCCAGATCTGTGGGTAGGAAGGGTTTCTTCTTTCTCTCCTGCTGACCCTCAGATTGCTGGTTTTTCATGGCACTGCTGGGGTGCACTGATTTGAAACGGAAGAGGGAGGCCCCTCTTTGCCATTTTTTTTATTGGTTTCTAAGCCATTTGTGATTTATTTCAGCTCAAGACCACTACGGGATTTTATCATCTGTTATGCCTCTCTTCAGCGATGAAATTTGGACAGAAAATACCTCCTGTTAAAGTGAAGGGCAAAGCTGGGAAAGAATGCAGGGTGTTAAACACAGTGTCGTGAGCTTGAGAGCCTTACCATGTGTTCCTCAAGCTGGGATGCCTGCCGCAACACTGCCTGAAACACAGCTTTCCCTTCAGGCCCACCAGCAGAGTTTGGGTCCTTCTTCCTATTACAAGTGGCATCATCTGGGAATGTCATAGCCCAAGGAGTACAAGCCCCACAGCATAGAAAAGTTTTGTTGTTGCCCTCACAGATAGACAGAAATCCATCAGAATATGTTTCATCATCTTTCTTTTCTGTTACCAAGCCCTGTTAATGTAACGAACAACTGCCGTCTTTGCAGTGAGCTCCTGTGCTATTCATTGAGGGGATTTAAATGGATTTTCTCATAGCAGCACAGGCAGGACTACACATGCAGTGGTCTTGGGGAAAAGAGGGTGCTCCCAGCAGTGGGGGTAGGACACATGACAATAACAGGGCCAGAAACGGATGTGCGGGAGACGCCTCTGTCACTGCACTGCCAGAGAACATGGTTTAGGCAAGGACAGAAGTTTCTGACCAGCACTAGAGATTCAAGATGTCTGATCTCTTCAAGGCATATATTTCAGACCTGATCTCAGGCCTTTGAACAAATGGGGCTATTGTCTCAGGCCCTGGCTTGGGCTTTCAGGGGGCAAAATGCCAGGGGATCTGCCTCCCCTCCTGCTCAGTCCCTGTGAAAGCAAAAAGTCTCATTCTCCATGCTCTTGAAAATGTAGTCCCTGGGTGCTGCCATAGTAAATCACCTGCGATGTGCTTGAATCAGATGCAGGATATGCAGTCACCTTTCTTGATGAAAGGAAGGATTCCTGTAAGCTTGTTCTTGAAAATTGCAATTATGAGCCTGCTTCAGCCACCCATGCACTCTGCAACAGTCAGTAAAATGTGTTCAGATTTAATGTCAACAGCTCCTGGTGCAACACTCCTTTGGGGCAGAGCTGAGCAAAGGGAAGAGGCAAAAACTGCTCAGTCGTGATGACTCTTGTCCTGTCCTTTAGCAGGTCATGAGAGCACAAAATACCCATCTCTGCAATGAGGGAAGGGGGTAATGAAGCAGCTGCAAAAGGAGGAAACAAACCAAGCTGGAATAGGGATGTCAGATCAGATGTTAGTGCACTTTGCAAATAAATCAATGCACCAGTAAGTCATTCCCTCCATCATGCCCCACCCATCCCAATTCTGCCTAGACTTAAAACTTGAAGCCATATCTCTTCCGTCCAAAATTAGTGCACTGTTACCTGGGCAAGAGTTCAACTCCTGATTTCACAATAATGCTTTCCTATTTCAAATTTGTATTTCTTGGTTGCACTGGCCCAAATAGTTGGGTTGCTCTTGCTGCTGCAACTTTAATAAGTGCCCCTCAGTGCACACTGAAATACTGTGCTTTGGAGGCAAGGAAAAAAACCACTGGCAGATAGTGGCTTTTCTGAGAAAAAAGAGTGGAAAGTATCTACAATGTCCTTCTAAGACCTGACTGTGTGAAAAGGTATGCAGAAGACCTGTTGTGGTCCCTATGGATGGACATATGGAACCTCCGTCAGTGACACCAGCTTCCCCGTTCAAGTCACCATAGCTAGTGACTACAACATGCCAATTTACTTGCTCTTGGTCTGTGCAAACATAGTTTTTCCATCAAACCAGCAATGAGTTGGCACGCCTTGCCTTTTTCCTCCATCTTAAGTGAAGACAATGAAGCCACAGAGCATACAATAGTGTTTTTTTCCTGTGGGGAGACATTGTTGCCTGAGGAACCAGTTCTTTGTTTAAGAATAGCTTTATTAAAGGAGATATTGTGGGGATTAACCCCACCTCTTGCCATTTCTTGGGGCAGTTTACCAGGGTTCCACAACGGGGGAGTGTAGGTAGGATCCATTTTCACATAAGAGGTGCATAAGAACAGAAGTCCCTAAAATACTACATCAGACGAAAGGCTTATCAAGTTCAAGAGCTAATCTTGCACAATTGCCAGAAGCAGACACCTAGAAAGAGTGTGCAAAAAAAAGGCTGGTGCAGCATCACCCTTTTCCTCACACTCTGTGTCCACCTACTGCAAGACTTGCCAAGCCAGAGGCTCTGTTTGTGATTCAATTTCATAGATCACCAATAGGCCCTCCCTGGGGAACTTTTCTAGTCCCCTTTTTAGTTGCTTTGAGCCATTTATGGCAATGAGTTGCACAGCTGTAATTATGCACAGTATGAAACCAGCTTCTTCTCTTGTGTTAGTTTTCAAATCTGCTGCCTGTTTGTTTCATGGGGTACCTCTGAACTCTTGTGGTAAGAGAACAAAATTTGCTCCCTGGCCACCTTCCCCACACCAGCTGTGATTACATTGCCCTCAGTCACAAATTGCTTCTATCATCTCTGCTACTGCTGTAAGGGAACAGGGTCTTGGTTTCTTTATTCTTTCTTCACATATTAGAGGTCCTGTGCTTCTCATCAACCCCTTCATCCTTCTCTCTACGCTCTCTACTTCCTCTATATCTATTTTGGTAGAGGCTGACCAGAACTGCACATGGTGTTTGTGCTCTACTGGTTTCTGCCCAAGCATTGCCTACATTTTTCCTCCTGCATGTACAGCACAAGAGCAATGATAATTATTCTGCCCTGCCTGCTGAAAACTAATAAGAAGGTAAGTGCATAGCTTGTCCTCCCTTTCACTCACTGAGGTTGTTCATGAAAGTTGGTCCTGTAAGAAGAAGGTGCAAGTTTGTGATGTTGGTAGACACTCCCTGGATACTTAATTCATTCTGGTAAGACACTGAGGAGGTGATTCCACGTGCTCCAATGCAGGCTGACCTCAAAAGCGTTATCAAAACCCAGTGAAACTGTTTGGTCTTCAGCCACAGTCCAGAGTATCTCCAGGATTTACAGTGTTTTCAAAACATAAAAAGCTCCGACTTTCCTCAGGAAGGTGCTTGAAATTTCCTGAAGAAATTTTAAATCGTTCTCTTAATAAATTTAGCCTAGATCCAGCTCAGTAAAACATTAAGCATTAAACATCTTCTGAACAGGAAGAACTACTAAGAATGCTAAAAATGTGTAATCCCATTCCTATTTAGGTCCTTATTCATCGTGGCAATTAAACGTGTGCATTAGTGCTCTGCTGCATTAGGATCTAAGTAACCACATACAATTAAACGCTGTGCTGAACCGGGTCCCACAGCCAAATTTTAACCTATATTTCTGTCTACTCTGTACCTCAGTTTTGTGCACTGAATATTTATTACTTGAAAGGATATTTTTCCATGAAGAGGGATTTACTTTAAAATATGTCACATGCACTCTTTTAATGATTCCAGCTTGCAGAATCATTTTGTGATGGGAATAATTAATAAGGTTTTATGTATAAATATTTTAGAAGTAGGTTAATCTCTCACTTAACCATTCAAGACCATTCTAGGCAGCAGTGTGTTTACAGGTTTGGCTATGTATACATCAAAACATCCTGGGACTATATGTGAGGTAAACAAATAAGATTTTCATATTGTTTTACCTACATATATATTGGATTTATTATAAAGATTACCTGAAAAACAGGATAGAAGCAATTTTAAATCTCATCTAATCCAATCTTCTGCACTTTGAGCTATAAGCTTGAGTGACCATTAAGATCTACGACAGCACAAAGGCTTCAAGAGAAGACACAAACGCTGCTGTTTGCACTGGTGCCTGCAGCTATATCTAGTTTCCTTGGGTTTGCATTGTGAGCTTATTTAGCCAGGAATGCTTCTTCTAGCAGCAGCATCTGCAGCATATTGAATATTGGAGCATGCTGCCATCCATTCTGCTTTCATCCAGTTGAATTGCTGGAGTGAATGAGATGCAAAGAAGTCCTAAGACTTGCCCACACAATGAGTCAGTGGCCCAGCTGTTTCAAAAAGGAGAATAAATTTTCTGTCCCTTTGCTTTAACAACTTTGATGCAAGGCACCCTTTATGCACATTAGACTTTCTCTTTTTCAGAAGGGATGGGTATTCATGGATACCATTTATGCTTCCACTTGCATATTTGATAATCACCTTTCCTGATGGAAAAAATCTTCCCTAGGAATTACTAGTGAAATGTTTTCTCTTTGTTCTATGAAGTCAGTGGAGAGAATAAACTAAATAAGCAAATTTTCCTTGGCATAAACAAAAATACACAAATTGTTGTTGGCATTGTCTATTATACAGTCCCACCTTTCTTCTCACTTACCAGAGATGGTGTTGCTGTCTTCAGAAGCTTTTTTCCTCCAAGACCTGCCAGTTTTTCAGATCAGCCTATGTGGTTATTTCATTGAATGACCACATGGCATCTGCTTTTGCCCTGTATCTACCCAGCCATTTACTCCTAAAACTTTTGCCTCATGATTTTTCTCTATTTCTTGTATGATTTTTAGATGATGATGATGATGATTTCTAAATGGAAACCAGAATGTTGTTCCATTCACTGGTCTTGTGTCTTTGTCTTTTAAATTCAAATTTTTTTAATAAGGCTGGAATTCCACAGAGGTGATGGACTCATACCAATGGATGGCAGTGTCTGCATCCTTGGAAACACAGCAGTAGCAGTACATAACACCATGTATTGGCATGCCAAAGTGCTCAGATTTAACTTGATAACCTGATAATGCCTCAAGAGACCTGAGGGTACCCATATACACATTAGCTGCAAATATGCTTTTCCCCCCAAAACTTCACTGGCTTCTTAGGGTTATTTTTTTTAATCTCTCCAGAACAGATTTAACAAAATTCATCACACACCATCAGGAGTTGAGTTCAGCTGTAGTATATGTATGTGAACTTGTCATCTGATCCACCCTGGGTTTCTCCGTTGCAGGATCAGCACTGCTTATCATCTCCACTCAGTGGTAATGTCATCTTTGCTCTGTCCTTGGTTGTGACCTCTCCAAATTACTCCCCAAAACAGTAAGAAACAGCTGAAATTTGAATTGGAATTTTCACTTAAAAGAAACCAGTGAAGAGGTATTAAGTTATTCTGAGCTGCTTTGTCATTGCTATTTTGGGTTACAGTGAGTGAACCCTCTACTTGTTAATACTAGTAGTGCTGCTTGCCACAAGCTGGAATAAATGGGCTCACACAATGTGCTTTTTTCATGTGGCATCCCACATTTCCAGGCTTCCATGGGAATATATGAATAAATCCAATTAAAACATTTTTTTTATTCCTTTTTTACTCCCACTCTGTTCACCAGATGTGCCAACTCATCCTGGGCTTTGGTTGCCAGCCCGGGCTTCCTTTTTTTGTTTATTGAGTTATCCACAGTAATGTGTGTTCCCTCAGGGCCAGATCCTGGATTCACTTAGGGTCCTACAGCCATGGTCCTCAGCGGGTGATGGCACTCATGTGGTGAGTGGGCGTGGGCCCGGGAATACATCCCTGCCTGTGGGGATCGGTCAGCATGCCCATGAGGATGCATGAAGTGGATCAGAGCCGGTCACCCTCGCAGGCTGTTGGGAGTACCTGCCACAGCTAGCAAAAATTAGCACAACTGAGATCATATACATTTTCATTAATCTTTGTGAGCCTTAAATAAAAGGAGCACTGCTGGCAGCTCTGATTAAGAGCTTTCTATTGATCATAAAAGCCTAACG
Organism: Edolisoma coerulescens; assembly: GCA_013397115.1. NCBI lineage: Eukaryota > Metazoa > Chordata > Aves > Passeriformes > Campephagidae > Edolisoma > Edolisoma coerulescens. Next base: position 771,685 of record VWZW01002309.1, read on the forward strand.
CTAAAATGAATTGTTTAATGTTGAAGGATTGAGATAACAGCCAAATAATTTGATTTATCGCAAAACCAAGACATAAGAAGAAAGAAAGTACTTCAAATAAGAATGCTACAGTCTCTGTAGTAAGCCCTGAGCTAATTTGAGGCAGATCAGGAAAACAGCCCAGCCTCCATGGCCAAGTCTGCACCACAGTACAGAGTGGCCACAGCCTCTCGATGCCTGATGAGTGCCTTGGCCAGCACTATGTGGAGGAAGGAGGCTTCAGATGCTTTAGCCTTGCACAATAAATCCATTCCTCTTCTGTGTGTGTGTGTGCTTTCACATGCCCCCACTATAATAGATACACATTTTTTATGCAAAGCAAGAAAATGAATATACAGATATTATATATTGCATGTGGAATTCACCCTGCTTGACCATTTCAGCCATCTGAAAGCTGGGCACTTGAGATGGTTATTTATATTTAATAGCCTCTATTGTTACCAGAAGGAGAGAAAGCAGCTCTTTGGTGAATATCCCTTTGAGGGGATCTGACTCACTTTCTGTTCACCGTTTAGGGAGGGAACCAAGACTCTTACTAGATGCCTAGTTGTTACATTAAGCTAGATACTGGTACTCCTCTGTGTGTGTATGTGGGATGATAGAAGGTGTGAGAAGTAACACAGTGATGAGCCTGCAGAACTCCGTCACAGCAAGCAATCTGCCATTGCTTGTGTACTGAAGGCTGACACAGAGCTTGCTACCCCAGGCACAAAATGCACTTGAAAATCCCCTGCCATATTCTTGATAATGAGCAAAAAATCCAGAGCCCCTCCTCTGACTCCCATTCTGACTACATTTATGCTTCTCAGCAACATGATTTTCTTTCAGCATGGTGGAGTTTTTGGAAGGGTTTTAGCCATTCATCAGCAGCCCTGTAGTCTCTGGGAATAAGGGAATGGGGAGGTGGTAGACAAGTCATTTGGGAGAAATGAGACATATTCCAAACTTCTCCATGCCTACTTAGCTCCCAAAATGTCTGCTCTGGCTCTGTTAGCAGTTAAGCATCTGTCAAGTTGCTCTGCTCTAGCCAAAGCTTACAGTGGCCAGCCAACTGCAGGCTGGGCAATGGAGCTCTACCAGGGAGTAAGGCAGACCTTGCCTATGAGCTGTGTGAGTTGTGCAGAAAAAGTTGGGAGAAGCCCAAGGACCAGTGGGCTCCTTCACTTGCCCACCAGAAGACTATACTTGTCTCTGAGTGAACAGAAGTTTGTAAAGGAAGCATGGTGCCTAAAGGCATGTGCCAAGCATGGAGAGGCATGTGCTGAGCATCAGAGACATTCCGGAAGTGTGTTTCCACCTCAGCAGGGCTTAGAGTACAGGAAACTCTGCCTTGGGGAGAGGGGGAGGGGGTGTGTGAGTGACATATCCTCCTAACCTTCATTAGCCTACGTGTAAAGTTTTTTCACTGTGCCTTTTTCATAAATGTGTTTGTATGTCTCTCTGCGTTTGAGCATACGCTTTACAAACAAGTGCATATGCTACTTTAGTCTGACACCCAAACCCTCCTCCCAATCTCCCACCTAGTTTATTCAGGACTTGTCCTGCTTTGGTTCCCACTTTAATGGTTGCACTGCTCTTGCTTTTTCCATATACATGAGCTTGTATAGATGCCAGATAGCATCAAAGATCCTCACAATAATTTCCTCCTGGAGATCTGCCCTCAAAAAATAGGGCAGATAAGAGCCTGTCCATACACTGTTGTGGTGGAATTAATCTGTTTCTTGTTTTTAAGCGGGGGCCGTGGTGTAAAATCAGCCTGGCTCTGCTCTCCTCCACAGCAGGAAGAACCTTCCTAGTTTTCACTATTCCCTGGCTGCTTGTTGAGTCTCTCTTCAAGTCACAACTTTCAACTACTGACCCTTTAAATTTCCTGGCATGTAATCTCTTTCTGTTCCTTATTGCCCAGCAGAGATTGACTCTGACAGCACTGAAATGGTTACAGCTTTGCTTTTGGTCATGGTTCTTTACAGATTTCAGCCGGGCTTAGTCAGAGGCAAACAAGTGTAGGGGAAATTCTTACTTAGTCTTACTGCCCTTGGTTTGGTAGCTGTGCCTTCTCAGGGCATCTCACTGTGGAAGAATTTGCATTTGTCAATAAAGAAGGGAATGTTAAAGCACAAAGGGAGTGTTCTTTCTCCTCTGTTGTTTCTTTACATGTTTTGAAGTTTGTTCTGAATTCTAACACGTTATGCCCATGTGAATAGGAACATTTCAAGCACTATCTGCTTGCTGTGGTCCCAATAAATAGTGGATGCCACTAATGGAGTCCCTAGCACGTTTTTGGAAGAGGAATATAGGTGGCATATGGCACAGAAGAATAATTTCATAGTAATAAGCAAAAGCCAGTTATTAGCAAGACACTGCTTTGTAGCTAATGGTGTTTTGGATAATGAGGCGAAGGCGAACCTGTTCTGAGTGCTGGGAAATAGCTGATTGCTCTCCTCGGCAGAAACAATACCAAACCTAAAACACCCTTGATCCTTTGATAGATTTTGGGGGAAGCTGTCACAGTGCTCAAAGACGAGCTGCAGCACAGCTTTGGGAGTGGGCTATGCTGCAGCTGGCAGGAGAGCTGCTGGCAGCTTTACTACAAAGCTAGGCCAACCTGAGCAGCAGAACAGAAAACCCTGCAGGTGGCATGGCCACACAGCCATTGCCACTGTGCTGCTGTCCCCACACATCCATGAGCAGCAAATGTTTGTGTTTCTGTGCACAGCAGTGATAGCACGTCAGAAGTAAGAGGCTGAGTTATTTTCAGGTTGGTTTGGGAGAGGGTTGTTGGTTTTTTAAAAAGCACTATCTATCTGAAGGATTTCTTTATAGCCATTGAAAGAAGATCAGCAATGATACGAGTGTCCACAGGCAACTTTGTGAGTGTATCACACTTCTGGCTTGCAAATAGATTTGCAGTTCTATACAGTCTCTGAAGGGAATCCTGCTTATTTTGACCAAAAAAAAGGAATAGAAATAAAGAAGAGAGGGAGTAGGAGAGAAATCAAGGGAGAAAGAGAAATAAAGGAGAGAGGAAGGGAGGAAAAGAAAAAAGAAGGGAAAAAATGAGGGAGGGAAGGAAGGAAGGAAGGAAGGAAGGAAGGAAGGAAGGAAGGAAGGAAGACATTAAAAAGAGGGAAAGATTGGACCAACTAAAACAACCTGAAAAACCTGACTGTTGGTGACCTAGATCTTAAGAAAAGGGTTGGCACTTGAGGATATGCTGGTATCTGTGACCACGTATGATGGTCAAACTCCCTCAAGTGACTAATGATGTCCTGTGCCTCAGTTCCCAGTGACAGAATGAGCCAGACTTGCAGAGAACTGCATGCCCAGAATGCCCCGACACACCACAGATGCTGCACGCTCAGCCATACTTCTCCCTGGACAGCCTCAGTCCACCAACAGGCTGGGTCGATGACATCTGCAGTCATGTCCTTCCTTCCCTTTTGCACACCAAAGTGACCTTGGTCGGGACCTGTGTCCCTCTGAAACACCCTGGCCCTCTCTGTGGGGGGAGATGGGGTTCAGCTCACACCCACCCAGACTGTTGGTTTCCCCCAGAAGCCCCCCCAGCCTCCTCCTTCAGCACTGAACCTCCCCCATCAGAAATGAGGGATTTGGGGTTTTGTTTAAAAATAAAGCCAGCAGCAGGTTCCTATGGCCCTGCTCCCCTCAGATGCCCTGTCTTGCCAGTTGCCATGCAAGGGGGTCTGTTGGGCCAGCCTCCCCCTTTCCCCAGCCACCTACACCTCCCCACACCCTGCTAATGGCAGTGCTTCCCCCAGGTCACCAAAGGCCACATTAAATTATTATTAATTACAACAGGACCAACAATGGTGCCAGTGGGCCCTGGTGAAGGGGCAGCCACCCTCGGTGGCCATAGGAACTGCCCGGCTGCCCACCCCGAAGGGCTTCCCCAGAGCTTCACACCACACATGCCTACAGAGATATGGTTCCCACACAAAATACAGCTGCCTCCAGAGCAGCTGTACTGCAGCTACTGTCACCCAGAAATTTCCACAAAAAACTCTTTCCAGCAGCACTTGCCTGGGGTATGGAGCCACGGCAGGGTGGTGCCTGCACCACCTTCCTTGCTTCAAGCCACACTCAGCAGGAAAGCTGAAATGTCGTGATCAGAGCTCACAGGACGGGGTGGTGGAGAAATTCATTCTCCCTCTCCGGAAAGCCCAGGCCAGCCAGTGAACGTGAGCCAACGCCACTCAGCAAAAGCCACCCCTGGCCCCCCCGCCATCTACCCCTGATGAATGAGCTGCAACACACTCAAAAGGTAAGAAGGCCCAGCCAGACCCATATCTCGCAAACCTTGGCAAAACTGTGGTAAAAACCTGTGAAATAGGCTTTTAAATTTTTTTCTCCCTCTGTTTTCAGTTTTTGTTCATGTTTTGGGCCCCGTGCCCCCGTGCAGCATGCCTGAGCGGGTTGGGGCTGAGGGGACAGGCTGTGGCAGAACTCTGAGCCTGGTGAGGTGGGAAGGAGGGCAAGCGTCAGTCTTGAAGCATTCAAACAAATGCTGCACTACTCCTAGAGTGATGTCAGGCCACCTTTTCTGCTCAAATTGTAGTAAAAATAAATACAGCTAGAATGTGTGGGCATGGTTTGGAAAAGGATAAAGGGGACATTTCAACATTGGTCTCACTGAAGTGGAAATGATTTCTGATAGCCAGCTGGAAGCTGGCACAGGCACTAGGCTGAAGTTGAGAGTTCATGCAGCTGGGGTTTCATAATACCAAATTGCTAGTCTTTCATTTATTACTTGAGTCGAATCCTAAAATCTTATTTATATGATTAGTCCCTCTGGGCCATATCCTTATTTCTCTTACACCAGACTGACTCAGAGAGGGGGACATCTGTGAGGCAAAGCCTCCTCATTAAAAGGTCCCTCCAGAATGGAAAAATAAAAGCCAGATATGGTAACGTCCTCTAGCCTGCGGCGAGGAGGCTCAGACCAACACAGAAATGAGCTGCACACCAGGCAGCTCTCTTCAGCAGAACTAGCACAGCCCTCCAGAGTCCTCCATGCCTTCCTTCTTCAGATGAAGGTTCAGTTCAAGTACCTGGTACTAATCATCCAGGTCATTAATTTTTTTTGCTCCAATTTATGTCAAAACCTGCTCCCCCATCCACACTGAGCAACATGGCAGCCATTACTAGGGAAGTATTTGGTGCAGAGATGGCTGGCTCCATAGCCTGGCTCCTTCATTTGAACCCATAGCCAGGTGGCCAGGACATTGTGATGAACAGCTCACTGTATCACATAGTGTGGATTCAGTCATTTTGCTGCAGACAGGCCCAGCCTGGAGCAGTGGGGGCAGAAGATGTTGCATCATGCTTGTCCTGGAGGCTAGGGGCTGCTGGCAGAGCAGATGCCCTTAGCAGTGCAGTATCACCCTCCTTATGGATTTGGAGAAAAGCTATACCAGCTGAGACACCAGGAACTGGAGACCCCTCCAGCAGAACGATGGGCAGGCGGTGGGGAGGCACATCTACTCCGACTGTTAGTCTGGCAGAGAGATGTCTGAGATCATGGAGGTCTGAGCTTGTCTGTCCATGTGATGAAGCACAGGTTTATTATTCATCATAAGAATCAGGTTGGAAAAGACCTCTAGGATCATCAAGTCCAACCATTAACCCAGCACTGTCAAGTCCACTGTTAAACCATGTCCCCAAATGCCACATCCACATGCCTTTTGAACACTTCCAGGAATGGTGACCATTTTCATGGACAGCCTATTCCAATGCCCGTCCACTCTTTCAGTGAAGAAATGTTCCCTAATATCCAACTTAAACTTCCCCATGTGCACCTTGAGGCCATTTCCTCTCCCCCTGTGACTTTTTACATCAAAGAAGAGACTGACCCCCGCCTTGCCACAACCTCCTTTCAGGTAGTTGTAGAGAATAAAGTCTACCCTGAGCCTCTTTTTCTCCAGGCCAAACAATTCCAGTTCCCTCAGCTGCTCTACATAAGACTTGTGCTCCAGACCCTTCACAAGCTTCTTTGGACACACTCCAGCACTTCAGTGTCTTTCTTGAAGCAAGGGAACCAAAAGCAAACACAGTATTTGAGGTGCAGCCTCACCAGTGCCACCTCAGACCCACATACTGCCCAGACATCTGAGCCCAGTACGCAGAATTTTTTAATATGGGGTCAGTAGAAAAGCATTCCTTCAGGCTTCATTCTGGGCCTGGCAAGAGTCCGGCACAAGTGTCCCTGCGTGTGCTTCTCCTGCATATCTAATCCTGTGTCTCTCTATCTCCAGCACAATTCAGGGCTCCTGGAACCTGGTGGAGTAGACTCTGCCGTATTTTGATTTCTGAGCCTTCACCTTAATCAGCAGCCCCCTGCAATGATAGTTGTGGAATGAAAAGGCAAAGAAGAAAAGGCAGGAGAAAGAGGATGAAGCAGAAGGAAGTGGCCAAGCTCACTGGCACACAATATGAACTCAAATGAAGGCAACCGGGTTTCTGGACTGTTTTCATTCTGTATAAATATCCCCAACAATTTAGAGAGATGGGGAGAAGGCTCTGGAGCAGAAGCCTGCAGAACCAAGGCTGCAGTGCACTTATTCAGGGATGTGAGAGGCTCTAGGATCTGGGGCAGAAATTCCCCAGCAGAAACGTTATGCTGGGGGGAATCACCAATTACTCCTGTTAGCACCTGCAAGCAGGCATTTTAACAAAGCAGCATTCTCTCATTCTGTTGAAATGCACAGCATATCCCACCAGGCTAATTAAATAGCAACCCCTCCCTTACAAATAAGGGCACTGCAGAGGGTGTGCTTGAGCTCAGCCCCTGCACACAAAGGGTGACCGTTCCCAGGTTGGATTCCAACAGGGAAATAAAGACTTCCAGCACCAGGGATCTGCTGTGCGCCTGATGCCACCGCTCAGCTCACTCGGCAAAGCAAGCCCTCCACCAGCCTCCCACCCACCCAGCCCCACCGAGACTGCATCTGCCTGCCCAGACTTCATGGGAGCAGGCAAGTTCTGCTGGCTTCAGCTTCCCAAGCACTGCCTAATTGCAAGGCAACGCCACATGCCACGGAGCAGTTTTGTTTGTCAACCTGAAGGGCTTTGTGTAAGTTCTATAAAACACAGGCAAAGTGCGTCCGGCGCAGCGTGGTACGGTGTGCGGTGCAGTGATGTCGCCTGCACCTGGACACCTCTGGGACCCGTTACCCTTGCTGAGGGTGGGATAAAAAGTACTTTGTTTTGTGCCTGCATTTTTGAAAACTGAGAAGAGTGCTCAGGGATTTCTGAAGCTTGAGTTGATTAGCAGTTAATGATGTGTGTCCTGAGGAAAAAGTAAGATTAAATATTCTGCTTGTATTGAGCAGGGCATTTTAAGCTTGAGATTTATAGCTATTTTGTTAGTATTTCATGAAGTGTTTAGGTCTGTTCAACTCTTGGTTACACAGCCGCTCAGTATTTTGAACACTCATTTTAGGCAGATATAACTTAAACAACCAATGCTGTATGAAAGTGTGTAAGTCCAGGTGTTGTAACTGCACATTAACTCTTAGGGAATGCTATTGAAAAACAGACACACAGGAGTAAGTTCTTCAGCAACCCACAGATCTGTGCTCAAGTGCTGCTGCCTCATCCCAGGGCCAGCCACCAGCTGCCTTGAGCACTGCACCTTCCAGTCTGGGAAGAATGCTCTGGCAAAGCTTGTCCTCTTTGCTTCTTTCCTCAGCCCTCGCCACTCTCTCTTGACTCATTTCAGCTGGAGTTGCCTTACACTTAGGTTTGAGCACAGTCCTGCCCTTTCCCATGTCTTGTATTTCTGAGTTATCCATTTGTGGCCTCCACCCTACAGGTACCTCCCAACTCAGTTGTGTGGGTGTCACCCCACAGCATTTCTGTCCTTGGCCCTTGGAATGTGGTGCAACTTTCCTGCAGGTGGCTACCATGCTCTTACTACTTACCTGTTTTGATGCTTTCCTTCCTGAAGACATACTTCTGTCACATTTTCTCCAGGAAATACCATCCATCCATCCATCGATTTAAAAGAAAGGCAAGAAGGAGGTGGCATTTTCTGATCTCTTAGGAGAGAAACAAATTTCCTAGAAACTCTTAATTTCTAGGAGTCTCCATAACAAGATGAAGGTGTGCTTATAAAAATGTACAAGATCAGCAGAGGTGCAGTGCAGAGGCTTCAGGCCTCACTAATGAGTCTTGGAAGGGCACTTGGGTTGCTGAGCTGTCCTGATTCCTGTGCACCCTCCTTTCACTCCTCCTGTTACCCAGGCTAAGCAGATTCAGTGAGGCATAGGTAGGTCAAGACACACTACATCCATAACTTCATTTTGCCTTGGAGGTGTACTGCAAGATCAACACCTAACACATCAAGCTTAGCAAATGTTGGCAATACAGGGCATAGAATGAGGGCACTAACTTTTTTCCCTTCATTTGGGGAAATTTCCCTCACGCAGTACCATGTGCACAAAAGAGTAATTGTTTGCCAGCATATGAAGTGTAGCCAAACAGGGGTAAGCTGAACAGAAGTTTCAGGTCCTACATGGCTATTAAGAGTTTCCAGTTAATTGAACACTTGAGTGACAAATGCAGACCACCACATTTGGACAGATAATCTGCTTAAAATCAACCCTTCTACCCCAGGGAAAACGTAGGGAAGTAATTTATAGTGCAAGTGTGTGGTGTATTGCACAATATATGAAGTTTATATCTCAGGCTAAAAAAGGCTAAAACTAGAACTGGCTGAAAGAAATGAAGCAACACATCTCTCAAAAGTTCTTAATTTGAATGTAGGAAGTCATAAGTCCCTAGTGCTAAAGCTTGTATTCATTTGCTACACACACTGACAGAAAAAGCAGAGTAATTAATGTTGCTCAGTTGATGTTCTGTGTTATTACTGTAATTTCCAGTATGGAGCTCATACAGATTTTGTTACTGGGATAGCTGTGAAAACCTTCCAACTTTTTCTCCCTCCTCTCACCTTTTCCAAATGTGAAGCTGAATTTCTATCTTGCAAGAGGCACTACAGATCTGATTATAAATTGGCTCCTCAGCCTGACTGAGCCCACTCTGTGTGGCCAGGGGGATTAGCAGAAGTCAGCTTAAGTGATTTTTTTTTTTTTAGAAGAAACAGGATGCATTTTATGTATGTGAGCCTTCCGAGGCAGCTTAGCAGAAGCACAGCAGCGCTGCCGACAGGGATAATAGCACTGCTAATTGGTATGGCACATATTCCAAATGCATTCAAAATATTGATGGCTGCATCACTGCTTTTCTTATTTTTCTGAGGGACAGACACCAATGAAAACCTATAAAATAATAGCTTATTTTCACTAACATCCTCTTGAAGGAAATAGGACTTAGTCTAGAGTTATCTGCTAATTTGGAAGAGAAAGGTGTTTTTTTTTTAATGCATTGTAAAACAATCATTTGAATTGCGTTTTAGGATTAGTTTTCTGTAAAAGTCTAAAGGTCGTGTTCCTGCTTTACTGTAGGACTGTATCTGGTGTATATCCAGATTCACAAATAGCTAAAGAATAAAAATTCTTTCTTTGGCAGCTGGAACAAAGTGTCTTAAGCAAAATCATGTGTTTGACTCTACATCCAGACATGGGTCTTACTAGTTCAGGTCTGGAAATTTCTCCTACAGTCAGACGTACATTGCAAGCCATATATTTTAAACAGAGCCCTGGGCTTAATTTGGATTGCTTTATCCATACAAAAAAAAAAGTTATACATATTCATAAAAATGATCCTTAGATCATTCCAACAATAAAGTTTGAATCTAGAAGAATAAACTTTCATGGCTAAATTGATTTGGCTTTTTAGGAGCCCCCTTCTTTAGGCAGACCTTTTAACTTCTAGAGCTGGGGATGGAGCACTTCTTCAAACAGCAAACTATTGTACATGTCAGAGCTTGAAAAGCATTTTGAAAGCAAAAGAAAGTGAAATAACCTCAGGTATTATCACAAACTCACGTCCTTTTGAATTAAAAAATGGTTCATGACTTACTATGGATTTCCTGTGAACATGTTTATTGGGTGAGAGTTTTACCCAATATTTTGATGGAATATCAAAATTGTGGGTTCTTCTACCTTATGACTCTTTGAGATGCACAAATTTCAGGGGTCATATGGTAAGACTTTTTTCTTTGATTGGATGAATAAAACATCTCATATAAGTAAAAAACAAACACCACTAGTGAATGAGGTGCTTCTGGCACAAACACTTGGAAGACTACTCATTCATTCTTAAAATTCATGCCACTTGAGGGTTGTCACATACTTGGCAGTGGTCCAAACAGCATAAACCATAATCTAGGAATAAAAGCAAATGAATGCAGGTCTTTTAGCTGCAAAAGATCAGATTCTGAAAAAAATTAATTCTCAGCCATTTCTATTAACTGAGTTTGCCGTAAAACAAAACCTACTTACACAGATGGCTGCGTGTTAGTTCTTCTAGGATTTTTTTTAACCCTTAACTACTGCATTTTATCTTCTTTTTGTGAGTTTGAGTCAGACCATCAGTGTTATTTTCATAGAACTGTTTGTGTTCTAATTAAGCAATAAAGAGCAGAGCCTGTCCTGGGGATTAAGAGTAACTTGGAGTGTTGACGCAAAGCTGAGAGCCATTAGTGACACCTGGCCATTAATTTCCCAGGAGATGCTAGTGCCAAACTCATCAGGGCTTTTTCTAACAATCAGTGCTGGGTTTTTAATGGGGAAAAACATATTTTTGACTTTTGGAAAGCACCAGAGGGCAGGTGAAATTACTACAGTTTACCATTGAGGAGATGACAGGAATAAAGGGAATATGTATGACTAGAGCAATATCTGTAGAAAAATATTTTCTTACTTGTTAACCCACACACACTTTCCCACAGAAAGTAGATATTCAAAATAAATACAAATTGGAGAGAAGAGATGGGAGATATTTTCAGAGCTACTTCCAGTACACCAGATTTCACCAGATGAACCAAGCTGACTTCCGAACACCACAACACTTCCTGTTTATCGCTTTTAAAACCACTTCTATTGCTGTTGCTTGATAACCATATAGAATAATGATATGAAAAGCTTATCCAATTAACATATTTATGCTTTACTTGGCAGAGAAGAAATAGTGGGTATACCCATCTAAGTATTTTTGCATTCCTTCTGGAAATACATTAACCATTTCCATCCCTCCCCCCGCCTCCTCCATGCTATTACAGCACCTTCATCAGAGACAGCCTTGCATCGCTTCTGGGGGAACACTTTCACGGAATTCTTACAGGATATTAATGGACGTTCCTGTATAGTATTGCCATATGAATGTTTCAATGACCTAGATAAATGTGCATAATTTCCTTTGTGTGTAATGGGCATGAGTGTTTAATTATGACAAGTTGTGACTTTTGTAGTTTATCTCCGCCCCCCAGGGAGCCCTTGAAAATGAAATTTCCTATTCCTTGGCATGCAGCGAGTGCAATTTTACAATAACCCTGTACTAGGATATCATAATCCATGTTGCTTCCTCCTTTTTTCCTCCACTTAGTATATACAGAGGAGTCCAAACACTGAAACTGCAATTACGTGAGATGGTGAGTTTTTACAAAAAGCAGAAGGTTACAAATTAAAAGAAAGATCTAATGGAAAATGGGCTGCAAGACAGCAATCAGGATGACTTTTTTTTCACAAGTCACTTAAATTACTGACCACACATTAATTCTGAGGTTAAGTCTGTTGGTTAAACTAATCACTATTAATCAATGAAGCTGTTAATCAAATTGCTGAGAGCACAGGACCGAGTAAATTGGACAGTCAGATAATCTCTTGGGCTGACCAAAGCTGCAGAAAAGTTTGTGTCCCTCTCAGAAAAATGAGCAATGAGCTAACTAATTCGCATGCTGTTTGCAAATGGTATCTGCAACAACATCAAACCCTGTTATGCCTTATTTTTTGGGAGTTTTTTTAACCATCTCCTGCCCTTCTGCCATATGCGTGCTTTTGTCACACCCTTGCACCCTCTCTCTCTCATATGTACATGTGCAAGCAAGGATGGAAAAGGCTTGCAGTGGAGAGGTTTCAAGTGGAGGATTGATGGCCAGTGATTGTGAAGCCAAATCACTCACTATACTTGCTTTGCACTACACGATTTCCTGCTGTTGTTTCCAGTTACAGTAGATAATAAAAAATGTTACAAAACCCTCTTAATAAGAAAACAAAACACAGATGGCATGTTGAATGTAAAGCATCTGGGGATGGTAATTGACTCTGGCCTCAAAAGCTATTTTGTTCCATCCCAGTTTTCTTGAGAAAGTGGGAAAGGGACAGCAGGAAATGCTGCACAAGTTGCTGGAGTGAACTTTGCCAGCTACCAAAAAAGAAGTCTATGCTGGGAAGTAGCTGGGTCTGTTGCGGGAGAACACTAAGGGCCAATGCATAGTGTTATTATCTTCTTATCTCTTGAGACCTTGGTTAGGAGAGCCATCTGTACAGTATTCTTTGGTCAAACTGATAGCCAACTATTTGAAGACCTGTACAGATACTTCTAAAAGAAAGAAAATGTGGTTATTATTTGCGATATAAAATCTGAAAATGAAACATTATTCAAGGCTTAAAGAGCAGATGATGCCTAACAGAAAACTTTTAGAAACATCCCATTGAGAAATACTTTTATCATGCATCATATTTTAAGTCTTTCTCCTCCTTTGTTCTTTCATAATACAGATAGCAAACCAGATCTGGAAATCAACTGCACAGCGTATGTTTGGCATAACTTCACTGCCCCTTTGCTGTTTGTTTGCCTGCCTTTGCAGCCCAGTGCCACAGAGATCCGCCGGGTTCAGTTTCAATGCAGAGGTCCCTGTAATGAATGCATTCATCTTTTCCCAGGGGCCAGCCTTGCAGAGTGCTACCTGCTGAGGAAATATTACCCATTTTCTTGTGAGAACATGAAAACAGATAATGACAGATAACAAAACAGTTGTGTCCTAGTCCTTGTTGGCATACAGATTCAATGGAGCATATCTTGGGGAAGATTCAGGCCAAGATGCTTTGGTCTTATTCCCTGGTGGGAACTGATGCAGGCCGTGAGGGCTGCTGCAATTTATGCTGGCTGCTTGAGGCCTCCTTTTCCAGCAGACATGAATTTCACTGAGCAAGACAGCAGCTTCCACATTTGCTGTGCTGTGTGTCTCCAGGCCTCTGGGGTCTGGATGGAAATGATTACTGATGATAGATGTCAGCGTCTGCATTTGGGCACATATTTAGGGGTATCTTTCTGTCTCTTTTCCTCCATGGTGTCTGCCAGTATTGCCCTCAGGTGGTCCAGACTGCTCAGCAAAAGCATCATGAAGCAGAGTGGACTGAAATTATCTCAGTTGGTCAGAGCATGGTGCAAATAACACCAGGGTGATGGGTTTGATCCCATATGGGCCATTCACTTAAGAGTTGGACTTGATGATCCTTGTGGGTCCTTTCCAACTTGGAATATTCTGTGATTCTGTGAAGTCAGAGGAACAAACAAGAGGTTCAACATATTTCTTGGTTCCTACTGACAGAGGCTATTCCTTTCTCACCAGACATATCCTGAAAGTACTGCCATGTCTATGAGTGGCTTGCCAGGGGACGACTTGTTGACAAACTGATTGAATGCAAGTCACAAGGGTGTCTTTGAAGTGTCTTTGAAGCTGGCACGGATTTCGCCTTACTAGTTTGGGTATGGAAAATTCATGTCAGGTATATGGCAAAGCACTGGGCATAGCAGAAGAGTGAGTGCCTTTCATATTTTGCTGAGGACAGATGACATTTCACTGGCTTCGTGTGGCTGCAACACCATCAGCCTAGAATCCACAGCTATTTTGACAATGTGGGTGTTAGTTTAATCACTTACCTTACTACTCTTGTGTTACTCACTACTTCCCAGTGACTCCAAAATATCAGAGTTCAACACATGTTCTGCCTATGTGGCATATTTTAGGCCCTGTTGTTTGAGCATTATATGTCATTTTTGAGAAGCAGAAGAGATCTGAGTATGGAAAACACTCACTGACATTCTGTTGCACTTGCCTGAAGGTGGCACTTAACCAAATTTTTCAATGGTGATGGTATTTCTGACAGTCACAGTAGACTCCTATTCACCAAGAAGACAAGTAAGGGTCTTATCTGCCAGAGGGAACCTGTCAGGGGCTGCGTGGCAGGTCTTTACAGCAGAGGCTGAGCACTGCAATGAAATCCACCAAGAGCCTGTGACTCCTCTTAATCATGTCCTATATAACCCTATTTCACTGAAGTACATAACCCAGATGGACAAGTGGATAGGGACTCAGAAATTTTGCTCCTGTCAGTTTGTAGCAGGGCTTGCACTCACTTGCAGCTCTTTGAACCCTGTCTGGGATGCCACAGAAACTAACCACAGAAAAGGTGTTTGGAAGGGAAATGACCTCAGTACATTCAGCAAGGGCTGTGACACGCATCCAACGCAATTTGTTAGTATCTCTCGCCTTCCCTGCTGAGATGGGGTCTGCTGTGAGGTGATGCTCCTGTATGAGTTGTGAAGGGTGTTGTGCTTTGTGATGATCAGTCTGTGGTTAAGCTGTTGGAGCAGCTGTGACAGTCCTGCAGTGATACTGCAGAGAGGCACAGATGCAAGCTAGGGCAGCATGAACAAGGCTGGCTCCATTTTCCACTGTGGACTATGAATTCCCCCATGAAATGGCATGTGCCACTCAGGGAGCACCACAAGAGCACTGATCCCTTGCACCTGAAAGGGTGGTTGCAGCCTCCCAAGTTATGGACAAACCTCATGTCAGGCCCTCTCTGATGCCCCAGCACTGCCCACAAGGTGGTATCAGAAATGCCTTTTCATATTTCTTGTCAGAAACATTCGTGAGCCTGGAGTCATAGAAGGAAGCCTGGAAACAGAGAATGTGAGCACATGGGGGCTTAAATGGCATATGAGGCCAAGCACAAAGGTTAGTGAAGATTTCATCTGCTCTAGGAGGTGGGTTTGGAGGTGAAGTGAGCACAGCTCAGTTGATGCTGAGCTAGGAAAGAGGAGAGGGAGGTCTTGGTCTTTCTTCAGTAAGGCAAACCTGGGTAAGAAATGGTCATCAGAGAGTCCAGAGCCTGTCCCTGCAGGCACCAGCTGAATACCTGCACAGGGCTTTCTTACAAGCAGTGGAGGCTCCCAGGTACTGCTCCAATGCACAGACCAGCCTTCCCTTGGACATGGGGTGAGTCTGCTCCTCTTGTGCCATTGGTATAAAGTCTTTGTGCTTTCACACCAGCTATGTGAGGCTGCACAGGCAGTGAGGTGTGTTAGACCTGCTGCATAGGGGTAGAAGGCCGTAACAACATGGGGGTCCTAGGACCTGCACCTCTGGGCATAGCCCTCTTACACTCTATAGCACCAGTGCAGGAGGGCTTTGTCGCCACAGGACATGGCCAAAATGTCTTTGTGGGGGTTAGCAATGAAGGCAGGAGCTGCATTTGGCCTCAGGCACAGGGGCAGATGACTGCAGACCCGTCACCCCATTCATATGGAGGACAAGGGTTTGAACCTGAGTCTCTGATACGGTTACCTCATTCTTACCCTTCAGATTCCTTTTCTTTATCTCCTCTGTCTGTCATTTTGGATCTGTTCTCTGCCACTACTGCCTTGACTCTGAAAAACCTTTCAGACACAGCCTCATTGAAGCTGTATGTGCAGTTTGCAGTGCTCTGGTTGTTCTGATCGAAAAGGTGGAGGTTGTTGGAGCATTCAAAAACATTATGAGGGAGCATGGACTCGTGGCATTTGTTCGTGAGGCCAGACAGTGGCTTAAAGCCTCACACCCATATCCCTGGAGACAGGTACTACTTTCTCCTCCTCCTCGTCTGCTGCTCCAGTCTGCCAAGAACCTGGCCTATTCCTGGGAATTATCCAGTGCCATTAGACCTATCGCCAGCTCTACTCTCCTATGTACAGATCTCGTGGGTCCAGATCATAAAATTATAGTACTTACATGAAAAATACAGAGGTTGGCATGACTACGAAGCCCTACATTTAGTACTGTAGACTAGACATATATACTCATGTATATGTGTAAACAAAAACAGACCTAGAGTTTTGTGGTGTGTATTTTCAGCAGCCTGCACACAAAATCAGAGATAGTCTCTCAGCAGATTACGAATTAGGATTATTTGGGTGCCTTAGTTGTTCCTTGATGCATATGCAGTTCAGTCTAATAATAATTTTGATAGTTTTTTAAACCAGGGGTATTTTATGTTCTTTGATGCAAATGCAGGGCTCATTCTTGACTTTGCTTTTTAAAAGCTTCGCGCGCACGTGTGTGTGTGTGTGTGTGTGTGTGCGCGCTTGTGTGTTTGATGAGGATAGCAGCACAGGCAAAGGAAGAAAATGATAGTGTGTGAACATGCATTACCTTCCCAGCAGGGAAGGGACTTGCCCCTGAGGGTCATGTTGACCTCAGGCATTTAGAGAGTGAGATACCTGGAAATTTCATGTTGAACAGCTACGGAGACCAGGAGGGATAACTGGAAGGGGCTGGATGCCCAGACGTGGGCTGGGAAGCAGACAGTTGAGGAGTAGCACCAGGCAGCCCTGTCTGCTGCAGAGGGAGGTGAAGCCGTGCATGCACACCCCTCTTCCCCCATCTCAGAAGGCTGTGATTGTCTCTGTAAGGAGTTATCAGGCCAAACACTCTGAATATTTTGCTGGGGAATATGTTTTACTTAATTGAGCGGAAAATAAAAATTACATGGACATGGAGGGTTTATAACAATGCAAGATGGGGGAACATGTGCTTCTTAAAAAATAAAAGCCAGAACTCCCATTGCTACATGCAGTACTCAGGGTATAAAATATTTGCATGCATTGCAATGGCTGGAGCTTGACATGTCTGCACAACTTTGAAGGTCTGTTTGATTCCCTTATAAAGAATTTAAGACCAATCTGGTTTGAAGCTAATTCCTTTTCCCTTAATTCCTGCTCAGCTAATAGGAAGCCAAAAACTAAAGACAGCAAAACAGGTTCCATGGTAGAGATACACCACATTTTCCCCAGAGATGACTGGACTAGGTTTCTGATGTGTTTCAGTGACATAGGAATAGCAGCATTTGGATAGCAAAGCTGTTGGACCTATTTGACAGCAAGACTGTGCACTTCTTCACAGTATCACGGGACAGCCGAGGTTTCACAGTACCTCTGAGTTTGTCTAGCCTAACCCTCTTGTTCAATTGCCTCTTTAGATACTAAGCGTGTATTTCTCACCTTGCAGGGCTTTAAGCTCTAGCAATAAATGAGAGGTAGAAAAGAAAGGCACTCACCACCAATTTGCAAAATAGATTAATTTTTCTCTTTCTACCAGAACGATGAGAAGCAGATGGAGCCGATTTTGTAATCTGAAAAACTTATTATATCCTAAGGATTTATTTGAGGGTGAAATTCTAGCCATTCCTTAAAATACTGTAAGCCATACATATTCCTAGAGAAGTGTGTGCAGCGAATGGTATTCCATGAGTGAAAGAGCAGGGCAGCACCGACTCCGGACAGGGGGCAGTACTGTCCCTCTGCTCCAGAGCCTTTTAGAAAGACACAGCCTCGCTTTTTCCAGTTCTTTCCTGGATAATAATGCTCTACGTAAGCGGCTCCTTAAAGGGCTCCTACCTCTATTCTCAATTAATAAACATGCATTGTGTGTTGTCTGTCTGAGAGCCAGCATTAGGGAGAGACCACCCTGACCATTCATGGTGTGGCTCTGCCAGGAGGCTGCATTAACATTGCTGGGGGGCTCAGAGGGCTTGAGTGCCCCTCTGCTGTGATATCCAACTAAACACACGGGCACTGCATTAGGAGGGCTCTGGATTTTTTACATTTCATCTACTTTATCTGTTTGAACACAGATAGACCTTTCATCACATCCTCTCACACTCAGACTGTCATGATCCATTTTCCACTGTGTGCATCCAGATGGCTTTTACAGGTTAGATTTCTCCTGCTGATTTTTTTTTCAATACAAAGATATCACTGTTTACTTTAGGCACTAAGAGTGCTTAACTAGGATATTATTTTCTGCTGAAAGTTTTTCTTTCCTAATCATGGCTGAGTGACTTTCACAGACACATCCTTGGCCACTGAATAGTGGCTCAGCAGCTTGGCAGTTTCCTCCTTGCCTCCAAAATATGCAGCCTGCCGTGGCTGCTCGTGGAGACTTCATGGACCCCAGCCCTCCTGTCATCTGCAGCATCAGAGCAGGAGAGGGACAACCTCTCTTGGCACACAGCTGGAGCTCCCAGAGCACATTCTCAGTATCACAGGGCCATCGACTGCCACCAGGTCGTGTCTCCTGCCTGTGACATGGGAAGCTTGGCAGCTCTGCCTCCCTGCCAAAGGCCCATCAGCTGAAACCCGGCATGGAGTATGTCCGAGGAAAGGGTGTTTATTCTAGTTGTGTCCTCCATTAAGTAGTTAGTGAAATGTATGATGCATTCAGCTTTTTTCGTATTACACTCCATAATTGTATTAATAAAAGGTATTTGCCCTTCATTATTTTCATTCTCCAGAGAATTACTGAAGACAGGATATAATTAATCCAGATGCTCATGTGAATCCAGGGAGGTTATGTGCAATAGCCACTGTCTTCACTAAAAGTAATTGCACATATTCACTACAGTCCAACCTCTATGGCATTTTAAGAGGAGCATGTCTAATTCATGAAAGGGAAGAATTGGTTATTATCAGTATTATCTGTAGCACTCTGGCTTAATTAAGAGTGTTAAAGAAAGATAAAAGGTAGGAGAGAAATGCAGGAAGATGAAATTATTTGCCCAAGGTCACAGAATGGAGATTAGCACCTGGGTCTTCACTGTCCCAGGCTTGTGCCCAGTCCATTAGATCAGGCGTCCCAAATCACCCTTCTTGACAATCGAGTATCTTGAACACCCGTGTAAACCTCCCAAGGAGAAAAGCAAAAATGTCTCAGCATAGTCTGATAAAATTTTAGCAACGCACAAGACATCAGTGGAATTCACTAAAAAGAATATTTATTGAGAAGCAGTGTTAAAAAGGAAACACTCATGCTTTAAAGCAGTCAAGGCAATGAAACCTTTCTTCAATTTGGAACTCATATTTTTGTAAAACTAATCAATTAGATCATGCTCCTAATTTAAAGTACTTATGCTTTCAGCTACATTTCTGAGCTGGGGACAGGCTTTCTAGGATTCACAGCTTCTGAAATAAAAATAATTGGTTTCCAAGGAATGTAAAGTGCTAAAGAAGTAACCACTTACCAACCTATTCATCCAGGAGCAGTTCAAGGAGCAGCTTTACGTATCTGGGCATCTGCAAGATTAAAAAAGATACAGTTCATTAGCAGACAACAATGTTAACAGTCAGGTTACAGCCGAAAGGACAATGCAAACTCCTTGGGTGTTTCAGTAAGGATGCCAGTATGAGCATCATTCCTTCTGAGCAGCTCTTGTTCAAACATGTCCCTTGGCTGTGTGCCCTGCTCAATCCCCGCTCCCAGTTCTCCAGGAGGCCCCTGTCCACTGAAGCAGCCGGGGTCTCTGCCTACTCTCCCCGCCCTACCCTACCCCACAGAGATGCCAAGGGGCTGCTGAAAAGACTAAACCCCAGGCCTGTCGCCAGCTCCTGTGTCCTTCCGAAACAACATGGTAAAGGGAGCAGTTGAGGGATGGAGGTCTGGTCCTGACAGCAATCTCAACATGGGCAGTAATGTCTAAAAAATCAGTGCCATTCTCAAAGATCTTCAGGGAAATCCAGATGGTAGTTTTCCAAGATGTTGCTTTGTTGAAACAAAAGCTGGAGAGGTGAAACCTGCCATTTCCAAGGTGGAATTTCTGCCCAAACTGTGGAGGGGCTCCAGAACAGCCAAAGGCCTGTTCAGGGCAATGGCCTGGGAGACTGAGATAATTTCTAGCTGATATGATGGAGGGAGCTACAGAGTGTACCAAAGCCAGCCTAAAGGGGCTAATCCAGAGTATGTATGGAGACAGTGGGTGTGATTTGTTCGAAATTGTCACACAGGTCTAAGTGAGCTGGATAGTTAAATTACCATTTGCAATCCATCAGGGCTTGGTACAGTTGCCTAACCATGGGTGTCTAAAGGAGTTTCATTCACATGAAAATGGCAGATGTGGCAACACATCTATGGGTGACCTGTGCTCTTCTGGGCCACCAGCTGGGATCCTACTGCCCCTTTGGCATCTCAGCTGATAATAAACACTGATGTTTAGATAAGAGTGGAGCTTCTTGCTGCCTTTTAGACACTTGGATGAGGATAAGTTAGACTGTGTCAGTCTGAAATGCCACCGTGGGCACACCTTTCTCTCAAACACAAGCTCGTTTGATGTGCATACCTTGGCAAGCCCTGCTGCCCAGCAGGGCCAGCAGTTTGGGTGCAGCTTTCTATTGACACAGCTGTGAAACCCTCCCTTTCTGGCAGTGAGGTAGATCCTGTTGGGCAGGGGCTCTCCACAGCACAGCATAGATGCATCCTTTGTTTCAAGCCTCTTGTTTGAATCAAGTGAAGCAAGGCCCTGAACTTTGGGCTCCCATATCCAAGGCATGGCCCACACTATCACGTCTTTGCTTCTGCAGGCTCTCTGGAGAGGCAAATCACCTCTAGCACTCAGGAGGTACAATCCTAAACCCCAATGGCCATTCTACAAAGAACAACTGTCTGGTGGCTCCAGCCCAAGGTGTTGTGTGCCATCTCAGTGGGATGGGTTGGTCTGTCTTGAGCCTATGGAGTCAGTGGAAAGAATCCATTAAAATTTATCAGGCTATGGAATCCCATCAGGTTTTTAATTGGAAATGCAAAAGAAAGCACAAAGAATAGCATTCACATTGCCTGTTTTTAGTGGGTATTTAGTGTTTGTGACTGCCAATCACTTCATACCATATGGGAAGGTAAATGCCTCCAGGGGTTAAATCATACTGTTTCTCTCTCCCTTACATTATTTTTTATGCTTAAATGGCTATCTACATCAGGGGAGGGGAAGAAAGCAGGTGATGGGAAAGTTCCTTTGAAATATACATCTCCACTGTGATGGGCTGGGTAGGCTAATTCCCTGCCCTGCTAGAGCAGCAAGCCCACAGCTCTTCCATCTAATGCCTCACTAGCACAGTGTAAGCAAACACTGCCCTTGAGCCTGCTAAAGCCAAGCTGCTTGACAAAACGGAAAAGCCCACAATTCACAGTCCTTTATTTTGTATGATCAGGATTCAATTCTTGCTTGAATTTAATAGAAAACAGATTTGAGTCCTATAAGACTGCAACACAAAGCTATACTTCAGCGCTTGCCTCTGGTTTTGAGTCCTTGGTGAATGTTTTCTTCCTCGGAGAGTAGATTTTAAAATCCAAAACAAAGACAACTTAATTTGAAATTTAATGGGTTAAGCTGAAAACTCTGAGGATTACACTGACCTTGAGAAGGTGATAAAGGAATTACACTTTTCCTTAGACACTTGTGCTAAAGACTCATTTTGTCATTTCTGCCCCTCCCAAAAGATGTAAAACTGCTTCCTGATATTCATTATAGCTGCCATCTCAGATACACATACACACAAATTTTGATATTCTTACAAGGTCCAAGGATTCATAACTCAGCAGAAAGAGGCATAGATAACCCAGCAGACTCTCCTCAGGAATCACTTTTTAAAGCCCTATCTTTTGCAAAAATCCACCTGAGTCAAAACATTGTAACCATTAGAAATTACAGTAAGTACACAACATGCAAGTATTAATCTCACCTAAGACTTTGCTTTTCCCAGATGTGCTTGTGTGATTCTTTGCCAAAGCATCATTGTATTCCCATGCTTCTGGATTAAGTTTTTTTACACTTTTTTTATTTCCAGAATTAATTTCTTCAAGGCACTTGAAGTGGGACTCACAAGATTGTCAAACAAGTGTTTGTGTTACGCAGAGCCTTGTAACGTTAGAAAGCACCTCAGGCATCTAGATAAAAAGCAGTGGGCACCTTCAGCCACAAAGCAGGAACCAGACTGTTCCTGCAAGGTGAATGGTGAACAAAGGATGTGTAAGGGGAGCACTAGAGATGCAGGATGGGCAGACAGACATACACTGAATGGAGAGAAGAAAAAATGGAGGTCCGTGTTTCTTCCAGCTAGCACACAGGGAAGATGTCTGACCCCACTGTGCCTTGCCCAGTCCTGACCTTTCTGTTACCATGGAGTTAGGAGTGCACGATGGACTGTCTCTGAAGGAAAACAACAGTCAGTCTCTCCTCCAAAACAGCCAAGAGCCTCAACATGGCAGTGTCTATCTTGGGTGTAGGAAAACAGCATTAAGATCCTCAACCTTGCTGATAGAGAACAAGGGCTTAACAAACCCAGCTCTCCATCATTGTTCATGAGTGCCCTTAAGCCCCACACATATAGTTTTCCTTTGGAGCACTTCACGATGCTAGAATAGAGGAAAACTAGGGGATTAATGGCAAGCCATCCTACCTATCTTCAAAATGAACCACACGAAACCCACTTGATGGCTTTCTTTGGCAGGGTGGCTGGCAAAGCAAATGCACAGTAGCTGTAGTAGATGTCAAATTTACAGTTTTTTCCTGTATTTCTACATGCTACACTCACAAGAATACTAGGGAGACGTGAGCTAAATGGTGCCCTTGAATAGGAGGTAGATATCTGGTTAACAAACTTACTTTAAATCAATAGATAGCACTGAACAAAGACAATGAAAAATATCACACCTGAAGGAGAAACCTGCAGTTTCTATATCAAATGAAAACAAATTGAATTATTGATAAGTGATCTAAGCATTAGCAAGTGATGCTCCTTAGCTGCAACAATTCCTGTCCTGTGTCTTGTTAACACATGACGGAAGAGACCATTACAGCTTTCTACCTGACTGTGCAAGACCTCAGCTATTTCCAGGCCTGGGAGATTCAGGTAAAGAAAGATAGATACATTACAGAAAAAACAAAGAGCAAAAAAGAAAGTTGTGAGACATCTGGGAAATTCAGCACGGGCGGATAGATGTAAGGATGAAAGGGAAGAAGGGAAGGACTGAGTAATTTGTTTCCTGAAAATGGATACTGAAGAAAAGACAGGAATCTTGAACGTCTTAAAATGTGTATAAACTTGCTTTAAGTAGGATGTTGCTCATTTCTTCATCATGACCAAAGGCAAGACAAGAAATTATCAGCTTAAATTGCAACATGAGAGATTTAGGTTAAATGTAATGATTGTTAAGAATTGGCAGGGGCTACTGAGACTGACTATGGAGTGGTTTAGGGCTACACAAGACACGTATCTCTCAGTAATGGATGTTTGCTCCAGCCTGAGGACAGGAGGATGGATTAAAATTGGCTGACCTCCTGAGATTTAAGCTAAGCCTACCTTCGGATGATTCCAGAAAATGAAAAGCAGGCAGTTTGCAAAAGAGATGTCATCTCAAACCAGTATCTCTGAGGGATCCTGCTCTTCCACTGCTGCTATTGGTTGGTAGTGTTTTAGGCCAATTAGTTGCATCTGCAATTATTTACACAAGTTAAGCAGGCATACAAAGCAGCACGTGATGGGGATTTTTTTCAGTGTAGTCTTTGTTTTAAGCCAATCAATTAATCTGGCATCTAATCTCTGTTCCCCTTCTTCCCTGGGATTAGTTTAAATATTTGAACATGTTAATAAAGAATTTTAAATAAAAGCTAGAACACATTTCGTTGTAAATCTCTTTGTTTTGCAAAAACATACTTTGACATTTTGTCAGTGATTAAACAGCTTTTCCCAGGTACTTTATCTAGTGCAGTATTAAAGGCGAGGTCTTGTTGAAATAAGAAAAATGTACACAAAAGTATGGAAACCCCCTTCTGCATTTCAGGATAGAGCTCCTGCCTCTGAAGGGAACTTGAAATTTTATTTTAGAAAGATAATGCTGGTTTTTTCTTGAACAGTAAAATTTGTTCTTTTTGTAGCACAGGGGATGTGCAAGAGATTTCTTTCAGAAGGGCTTATAGAAATGCTTAAAGAGGATACTATTTTTTAACAATTTATTTTTGTTGAGTCTTTGAAGGAGTAGGTTTCTGAGGTTCGAGAACTCTGCAACTCAGATAATGAAAAGTAATTAAATTATAACCCATGATTTGATAACCATAATCTGATAATCTCTAGGAAATGCAAAAATGCGTTCAATATGTGTTCTCACATGGCTCTTCCTGGAGTTTTACAGATCCAGGTGCAGCATTTCTTCCTTAAAAAAAAAAAAAAAAAATCAACAATCCCTACAAGGTGCAGTGAGATACTATTGAAATTAAATTCACTGGAAAATATATAATGATAGGCTGATTGAATGCTTTCTACTGGATTCGAAGGCACTGCTTGCAAACCCAGCAGTATTTTCGGCAATTTTGTTCCACCGTGTCTCATTGGTGCCCCTGTTCTGTAGGCACCAAGTGTGTGTCAGACCATGGTGATTACCTACTTGGAGCTTAAGCGTCAAGCACACATGAGCATTTGAAGTTTGGATATTCCCTGCCCTTTCCAGTGGATAGGGCCTTTCATGTGCACTGCTCGGAGGTCCTTCTGTTTCTGGCTGTAGCAGCTCTGAGGGCCAGAAGACAGTTTGAGCCAAAGGCAGTGACCTCTAGGTGTGCACGCCTTGGTATCTGCACGGGCATGAGGCTTCTGCACTCGCCTTGCAGGTGGGAGGGATCCAAGGTGGGACGGAGTTTGGTAACCAGGGCTGTCCCATGTCCCTGAGATGCATGAGGTCTAGAGCTCGCCTCCAGCTGCCACTCCAAAAAGGCACCCTTGGCCTTGTCTCCTATGTCAGCCGCATCTGAACACTCTGGACATCCCAGGGAGTCCAAACTGGCACAAGGTATCCAAGTTTAAACTCTAGTGCATAATCTGGAGAGGAATTCAGCTGAGCTGCCCATGCTGTCTCCTTTATGATGAGGCACCCTGCGCCCCACCCCCACTGACTGGATCTTCACTAATGGAAATTTAGGCACCCAGCTCTGATGTGGAGACCTACCATCAGAGACCTTAACCTGGACCCAGTCCCAGCTGTGCCTTTGAGATTTCCCTGTTACTGTGTGAGCACTCAAAGATAATTGCTATGGCTTCTGAAATTATCCCAGCAACCCCCTTCTGTACCTCTGTCAGACCCTGCCTGTTCTGCTGACTGGAGGACATCTAAGTGATCTAAATGTTCTTCAACATTGGGATTATTTTCAATAAAGGCAGAAATTGTGATCGCTGATTGTCTTCCAAAGAAATAGGAGCCTGGTTACGACTGGCACACAAATAACAAAAGGAAGCCTTTTGAAATGAAAATTAAAGTCGAGACAGTTACATATCCTCAGCTTTTTTTTTTTTTAATTAATGGCAGCTAAGTTTCCAGGATGTCTTTCTACACTCCTCCAGCCATTTGTTTTTGCTTCCTAAAAAGCTCTGTGTTGTTTCTCTCCATTATTTAGCAGTTGCTGTTTTCCAGAACAGAATGGCTGTGCTTCAGGTTTTGGCAGGAACAATCCCTTTTTCTATGCTTCATGCTGTTTCTGAAATGCTTTGGGAAACTTTCCACTGAAAAGCATTGTGAAAAAGCAAGCTTATTATTACTGCAGTGGGGAATAACAGGTTCGGCTGTCGACTCACTCTGTGAGCAGGTGCCAAAATCCTGCTGGGAAATACTGATGGATTTTGCTGATTCACTGCTGCAGATGGGATGTGTTAGCTGGGCTCTGTGTACCAGGGGGCTGCAGGGACCTGCCTCGTCTCTGCTCAGGGGTCTGGAAGTGGGAAAGTGGGCAAGTCTAAGATTTATACTACAGTAGTGCATAAAGCACAGGTTTTCAGAGCCCAGCCCTCAGGAAAGTGGATTGGTTTTGGCCTTCCTTCGTGCCTTGGAGCTCTGTTTCGAAGCAAGCTGAGAGAGCCATCTGCTTGCTGAGTGCTACAGAGCTGAGCAGTGCTTGTCTCTCCTCCACCTCCCTGTAATTGTTTGCAGCGTGCTGAGCTTATCCCACCTCTCTGCGTGGGTGCAAGGACCCAGGGCCAAAGTTTAATAGATCTGCAGGTGCTGCACTTTGCAAGGTCTGAGTGCCTCACTGCCCGGCATCCTTGGCACAGGGTTCTGTCTTGAGAGGGCAGAGCATGCTGCAGGGGGAGGCAGGCTGAGATGGCTGGAGTCTTGAACATGGCAGGGTCTTACAAATGCCCTGGGAAGTGGCAGGCACCTCTGCTGTGGATGTGTAGCTCAGACCCAGCAGCAATGCTTAGCAAAAGCACCTGGTACCCTGTGGAAAGGGCTCAGGTGACAATTGAATAGCAGATCTGGAAATGTCAGTGTGTCCCCAGAGTACTGTGAAATGCTGTCAGCATCTCTTCTAAGGTGCAAGGAAGAGAACTGATGATGTTTCTCCTCCTGTGTTCTTGAACTGCTAGTGGGACTGGTGGTTTGCCCTTAGGTCATGTCGCTTCTTCTGTTGTCCTCCCAGATGGACATCCAGGGGACCTGGACAGCCTGGCTACTCCCTGCTGGCACCCAAATTGTCCCAGGAGTGCAGTGCTCTGTCCCGGCTCTTGTGGCAGCCAGCCTTCACTTGCCCATGCCCCTCTTTGCATGGGGAGTGAGCTGTAAGGGCTGCTTCAGGAGAGTGGAGAAGCTTCGGAAATGCTTCATGCAGCCTTGCTGCTGAACAGGTTTGCAGGTAGCAGGGACAGCAGGAGGAGAGGGTGTCAGGTAAATAAGAATCAACATCCATGGAGATGAGTGCTGTGTCAGCACAGGAAATGCATCCTCACTTACTAGTCAGCATTGTTGAAAGTAGGTTAAAAAGAATTTAAAAGGGAGGAGGAAAACTGCAGAAATCAGTTTAAAGGATCTCCCTTATTGTGGTATTTCTGGACTTAAGGTATTCTTTCCAAAGAAGGCTGTGACAGTATTAAAAAAAAAACAACACTTTGATTTTAGCAGTAAGATTGCTACCTTTGTCTCTTAATTCATTCTGAAGGGAGAACCTGCATTACTAACATTAATATAATCAGACAGAAATAGACCTAGGAAAGGTAGTAAGCATTCACTGGCAAGAGAAAATCCTACAAAAATGGGGTTTCCTTACATTAGTTAAGTTAGTCACTTTTCAAAGGAAAAATTGTAGTGCAGAAACATCCAGTAATCCCCCCAAAGTGTCATGTACACGTCTTAGCTGTGCCTTCTCTCTTTAGGTCTCCTTCGCCTGGCAGTTCACCCTCCCCTGACTCTCCTTCACATTTCTTCACATGGATGGAGAAGCCAGCAACATTTTCACATCCTTGAGTATTCCACTTTTAGCAGCCATTTCCTCGTTTTTCTTCATAAGGAAGCACTTTTCTTGCTCTGTACTTCCATTAAGAAAATGTACAAGCCTAATAGTTACTAAAAGAAAGTGACTAAAGCTATCCTAATGTTTTTATGGACTCATTAAAGGTCTTATTAATATTTCTCCATATTGGAAAAAATCTAATTTTTTACTTGTGACATAATCAGGAGCTGTACCCGAGTTTTCAGGGGTGAAGCATTTGCACGTTAACCTTTCCTTCTGCTTTGAACAATCATTCTTATGAACTTGCTGAACTACAAATCAACCCAGGGCTTTTAACGGAGGCTTCTCTTCTCCCAATGTCTGTTGAACCCTCTCTTCATGCTTTGAACTGTTTTTCTGCATTGGTGAGCTGGAACCAAGGGGCCTTGTGGAAATGTGCCAGGCTAATGGCACCTTAGTCCTTCCATCTCTGGGCTTCCCGTGTCCTGGGGCTCTCCTGTGCCATGATGGGACTTTGCTGTCGGGGCCACAGCTCTGCTCATTAGAGGTCTTTGGGGCTGATTTCCAGCTGCTGCTCCTTATTTGCTTGCTGCTCTTTGCTTCCTGCTTGCTTCAGGTACTGATCTCCTCTCTGGTGACCAGTGATAGGACCTGAGGGAACAGCATGAAGCTGTGTCAGGGGAGGGTTAGGTTGGATGTCAGGAAAAGGTTCTTCGCCCAGAGGGTGGTTGGGCACTGGAACAGGCTCCCCAGGGAAGTGGTCACAGCACCAGCCTGACAGAGCTCAAGAAGCTTTTGGACAATGCTCTCAGGCACATGGTGTGACTCTTGGGGATGAACTAGGCAGGGCCAGGACTTTGGTGATCCTTGTGAATCCCTTCCAGCTCAGGATATTCTATAATTCTATGCTCGTGATGACAAGAGCTAGAAAGGGGGTCTGGGATTAATTTGGCTTCTGGAGTAGCCCCAAGGCACCCACGTGTGCACCCGGTGGTGGGAAAGCCAGGGGGGAAGGGGCTGTAAGCTCTACTGCTGGGATGGAGCTGGAGATGAACCCCACAGCCTACCCCACATCCCAGCATTGGGAAGGGAGGTGAGTACCCACATGTTCCCTACCCAGGGGTGATAAGTAAACTTTTAACTGATTTGGTGACAACAGCTAGTGGCTAAAGGAAAGCAATAAAACTACAAGAGCATAAAAGCAAGGATAAAGTGAGTGATTTACGGCACGCTGGATCTGCTCACCACTTACTGGGGCTCCAGCATGAGCGGGTGATACTAATGTGTGAATGTTAACCATGGTGTTCCACAGAGTGCCCCGGCATTCCTGACAGCCGCGCGTGAGTTATTTCAGAAACCCGTGGCACGTCTCTCCCATCCTGATGCATCTCTTAACAGTGATACTTCATAAATCCCTGGTTTATAAATTCACTGCCAATGGAGGAAAAAAGTGTCAGTCTGTAATCTGTTGTCATGGAAATAGTTGGGAAGTTCGATGTGCAGAGATGCATAACTGGGATGGGAAAATACAAGTGGGCCCGTCTTGATTTTTGCCTCTTGAATTCCTCTGCTCTGAAAATAAAAGGTAGAGGTTACATCAAAGCCTAAGGGAGCTGCATTTACTTTCTGGACAGATGCATTTTGCTAGCCAAGAAAACTCCAGCCAACTTAATCCTGGTGAATTTGCTGTAGTGCAGCACTGCATTTTCTCTTGAATGCTGCCTCTCACCTGCCTTGTGCTTTCTGCCCGGGAACAAAATATCTTTTATAGAAGAACCCCACACAAGATGAAAAGTGAGACAAGGACAAGCAAAGATAAAATGAAAAAATAAACGTTAGAGGAGGTGAGTACAGAGAGGCAATATTCCATTTACACAATTACGGAGGTTTTAATTTCCTGAAAACATTTTATATGCCAGGCAGTGACATGAGTGAATGGCAATCACATTATCAGGCCTCTTATCAACCTTGATTTTGCTCGGCCTTACCTGAATGGGTTATTTTTTCAATAGTTCAGTAACTAAATTAAAAAAGGAAAAAAACCCACACTTTGGTTCAGGATAATACATGATTGTTTTTTCATTATTTCTCAATTCAGGTGAATTTTAGAATAAAAACATCCTCTCAACATAATGCATTGAAACAATTTATTCTGAAACTGTCAAAGCAAAATATCAAGGAAGTATCAAAAATGTCTCACTCCTACATTTTTCCCTATTTATCCATAAAATCTAACACCAGTCAGTGCATAGTTCTCACTGGAAAGTGAATTTTTCATTTGTTCTACTTACTATTCATCAAAACAAATCCTGTCTTCTTCTATTGTAGTTATTTAATACTCACTGAGATGCCATTCTGCCACTGCAGTGATAAATCCTTCATCCCCTTTTATGGTGGCTCCATAGGGGCTAGCAAGACGCAAAAACATTTTATTTCTTTTGTGAAGCACTATGAATTTCTTGAGGGGTGCCAGGACATGGAGGCTGAGGTCACGTAGGTGATGTTCACCTGGGAGTGCTGGTCAGTAGCAGCGTGTCACAGCGTCACAGAGGGGACAGCACCACTGCCTGCCTGCCTCTCCTGGCACCCTCTAACAGCAGAGGGGGAGGACAGGATTTATGGCTCTGTAGAGGATTTTGCAACATGGGACATGGGCAGGGAATATCCCAGGCACTCTTCTGACTGAGGCATTGTCCCTTAGCCCACTGGTGACAGCAGGGACCCAGAAGGAGCATATTCCTGACCATTTCAAGTTGAACCTCAAGCCTGGACTTGTGAAAAGATGAGCTCTCAGCGACACAGCATGGGCTGGGTTTCATCCTTATTAGGGGGATGAGAATGCAGTAGGATCACCAGTCCCAAACATGGCACCAAAGCTACGTGGCCCTGCTAGATCTGACCATCTGGGAAGGGGGCAGTGAGACCCACATGCCTTCATCTCCCCTGATTGTCCATCTTTCAGGAATGTTTGGCACTGATGCAAACCCAGGAGTACACCTTCCCTCCAGTTTCTGTTAAACACTTCAGCTTTTCCATGGAAAGCTTTTGTATTGTATTGAAATCCATCTGGGTTTCTTTGCAGTCAATACTTCAGTACAAGGCTTAAGTAATCAATATATAATTTTCACCAACATTTCTTTTTCACACCTATTTTTCCCCCTTTCCCAGCCATTGCTGTGCCATCACCAACTAACAGCCTGACTGTGCTCCCTCCTGCCATGATTTATGTCTAGGAGCAAACGGAAAGAGAATTGCTCTGGAAAAGCTGTCCTTGAAGTCCCAGTCCACAATAGTTTTCTTTCTTTCTTTTTTTTTTTTTTTTTTGAGGAGATCAGAAAAACATAAATTGCAGTATATCTTCAAAGTGTTTGGGGTTGTTTGCCACATGACTCATACCGACTTTAATGGGAGTCACATGCTAAACTCCCATGCAACACTTGGAAAGTTTTAGAGTGCCACTGCTTTGCGCAAGAGCCCTGAATGAAAAGCTACTTTTGTTTTCCTGCTCCACAGCGCTGGCATTGTCCAAATCCCAGCCCTCCCGTAGTAAAGTGCTGGGACAGAGGGAGAAAAATCCAGCTGGGGAGGCAGCGCTTCTGCCAGGCTTCCCTGACTCCTGCCTGCCATCTCTCCCCACCTGCTGGCACAGCAGGCAGGTGAAATCAATGCTGCATCAATGCCTAGGAAATCCTGCCAGAGCCCCCTGGAAAACAGAGATGGGCTGATGATGGGTCTGGCACTGAGGTATTTACATTACCTCTCCTGTTACTAGTGCCTGCCAGTTAGCTGCCCTCTTTTTTGCAGGGTTACATGTATTTTCAGTGGGGCCTGTCTCTCCCCTGGTAGTTCCCAGTAAAGCTTCTTGTTACGGAGCCTTAAAGTCCTTGCCATTATCTTGCCATCTTGAAATACAGCGATACAGCTACCATTGGGAAACAAAGGGGGAATTATTTTTTTTGTTGAGGAAAGAGCTCGCCTGGCAAGATGCAGGGTTCTTCCGTTTTGAACAAGAAAAGAGCAAAATCTCCTGCCCTTCCCCACCCTCCTCCCCTGGGACAGGTCATGTATTAGTCTGCTGTCAGGTCAAATGGCTGAGTGTGATTTAGAGGGATAAAAACCATGTTAAAGCAAACTAAGAGCAGATTGTTCCAAGTGCACACATGGCTAATCCTTGCCTAGGACTAGGCAGCCTGGGCACTGCCGATATGAGAATCACTCCGGGTTTCTTTGAAGTATGGGCAAGTATATTAAATTGGGAGGAAAGCACCGACTCCTTCAGGTGGTGATTTGTGTTTATTGGCTGTGATTTTTATGAGTTGGGGAAAGAGGTAGAAATGCCAGCGTATGGTAATTGAAATGTACGGGGTTGGTGTAAGAGACCGTTTCACGACCAAGGGAAGGTGACAAAGCCCTTTCAGAGGAATGTTTTTCAGCCTTCACTAATGTTGCTGCATAAAGGGTCCTGGTGCTAATGCTGCCTTTAATGGTGTAAGTGCAAAGCTGTGAATCATCCACCCGACGATTATAGCAATACATCCTCGGCCACTCAGAGCCGGGACCCTGCAGCATTTTAAAACACTTGCTTTCAAAAGCCTTTCAATGCTGTGGGTGGGATGAGGGATCCGTACAGACAACACCGTCTGCTATATCTCCCCTGCATTGCTTTGTTGGCTTCCTTACTTTTTGGGGTGTTGCCTCATCCTAATTAGGGAGGGAAGCAGAAGCCATGCTGAATAACAGCTGGCCCAAAGCAGTTTCCTCTGTCTGCCACTGTCAAGCCACATTTGCTAGTGAGTTATGTATGCCTTGAGCTGGGAAAGAAAAAACACATGGGATGTAAATCTGGCAGTCAAGGACCCCAGTGAGGTTCCTCAGTGGTTTCAGCAAGCCATTTATGCAAGCAGGAGCTGCGGGAGCAGGTCTCAGCAATACACCTTCAGCGTGATGGCAACAGCAGTGCTGCAGTGGCTTCCCATGCATATGGCTATTTTTCTGCCTGGAAATGTTGCATAGATAGGATTGAGGATTTTGGATATTTTTCCAA
Source organism: Edolisoma coerulescens (assembly GCA_013397115.1). Taxonomy (NCBI): domain Eukaryota; kingdom Metazoa; phylum Chordata; class Aves; order Passeriformes; family Campephagidae; genus Edolisoma; species Edolisoma coerulescens. The sequence continues at coordinate 804,049 of VWZW01002309.1, forward strand.
CAGCCCAGCTGGTATTATGTCCCTGCTGGATATCCAGAAATGCTGGACAGAGGGCCACTGCCTTGCAAATAAATCATCTCTGCGGTACACGTGCCATGAGGCCAGCGTGGCTGGGATGTTTATCACACAGGCTCTCTCCTACCCTACAGATGGCCTGTACAGATGCAGTAAATCAGCCCCATCCTGACGTGCCCGATGCAGCACATCTGGGCAGCGCATGCTGGGAAAGCCAGCCCAGAAGTGCTCCCTCCCCAGGGGCTGCACAAAGGCAGCCCCCTGCCCACTGCTGGCCTTCTTGGCCCAGCATTCAGAGTCTCACCCTGCAGGGAAGCTGAGAGGAGGCTGGAAATCTCTTCATCCATTTTATTTTCCAGCAAACGTTTCTTCAGCCGCTTCTCTTCCCTTAACAAAGCAGGAAAGTGAGCGAGGTGTTGGCAAAGTCTGGGAGCATCCCTGTGTTCTGCCCAGCCCCCACACTGCATCCCCCCAGCCAGCACTGCAGGACCACCCATCCCATCCTCTGCTTTCTCCTTCCTCATCCCCTACAGTTTGGCGAGACTGTCTAAAGAATAGAGTTTAAACGTCCCTGTGTGGAAGGAGGGCTGGCATGAAACCTGTCCCATCTGGAGGTGTGTGTCTCAAAATCAAGATGGGGGGCTGAGGGGGGAGGCCAGCAGGGAGAAACGGAGTGGGTTCGCACTTGTCCACAGTGACAAGTGCCAGCACAAGAGCAGTGCACCGAGGGGCAAAGGCTGGAAGTGAGGTGGGTGCTCCCCTGGGATCCCCTCTGCACAGGGACCTGAGGCAACCCCCTGAAGTCCTGCAAGGCACCTGCCAGCTTTCACCCCCATGTGAAAGCACAAATTGCAGTAACCCCTTGAACTGGTGGGCCAGTGAGCCCTTTGCTGCACCAGAATCCCAGAGAGGGCACAAGGATGTCTCTTCAGTCCTATGGCCAAACCTTCTGAAGGTACAGCTCAATATGGGCAGCATTTGCTTGTACAATTGGTTTCTTTTTATTTCTTCCTTCTCATACTTTTCTGGAAAATAGTCTGCCTGACCTTGACAGCTGGCTGAAAAATTTGGTTGCATGGTTTCTTGGCACAATGTGCAGAATTTGTCTGAAGCAGACTGTTTCATAGGAAACATTGACTAGTGCCACCAACTTTTTTGAGAGGGAAATGTTGAGACATTTGGAAAAAGTACAGCTTTTGTGGTCAATTGTCAGTCCTCTTGCCATGCTAAAGCCTCCCCCTACAAGGTGATTATTTTAAGTACTAGAATATGCAAAATACTTGGATAGTCAAACCAAATTCATCAGTGGTCTCCAAGAAAAATGGTTTCAATGTTTCAAAAAATTCTAAAGGTGATTCACAATATTCATTGGTTTATTAGTTTTTAGAGTTAATCTATTATGTCAAAATTGTGCTCAAACAAAAAATATCAGCATAACAACCCAGGGAGGTCAAACAAAATCAGATGCTGGGGGCTTCTCTTTGTTCTTCACTGTAGTTTTACAGCACTCAATTTCAGGGTATCCAGTGCATCTCTGCATACATGTGAGAGAAGTATGGTCATAGCTCTGTGTGTATATGTTATCTCATGAGATATTTAGGAAGTAGGAGATATGAAAGGGACCTCAACTCAGCCAAGGGGAATGCAGGCACACTGTATTGCTCATTTTGTTGAAAAATTGGAAGAAATTAATGCATTGGGTAAGATAGTGAAAGTCACATCAACCACTAGATTATTATTATTAATGGAGAACCTGCTGCATGGATAACCTACTAAGCTCTTGTCCTTCTTAGAGGGGCCTAACCAATGAGTTAGGAAGTGCTTTGTTTTCTGGATTAATGAATATTTATGTCACTAATGAAAAAAGGCTTTAGCAGAAAAGACTGAGCTCATCCTGGAGCACACGGATCCCAATGGTTGGATTGCAGTCCTAGGGGATGGGCTGAATCCTCTCGGGCAGATGGTGGATGTAAGGTTGGGTTTCCGATAAATATTGACTGCTCCCTGAGCTGAACTGGGCACAAGGAAATTTGCAAGAAGTTAGGTGAATCCAGCTTTTACTCCCTCAGCTTTTGTGATATGAACAAAAATCAGCATGTTATATTTTAGGTTGTTTTACTGTAATTGAAAATTATCTTTTCTTCTTTTTACTTCAGTGAGGGAAAAGAAGTAAAAATTATTTTAGGTTGACCTGACCCTATATTTAGGTTCTTCTTCAGATCATCTGATGAACCAAAAGGCTGAATCAAAAAGTTAATCAAAAGTTATTCCTGTAGTGCTACCCTGAGCCCACAGTTCTTGTCAACATCTTTCCTTTTAAAGATGCTGGTTTCTTCTCCCATTTAAATCTGTTTTGCTGTCCAGATACAAACTGGAAATCTATCACATCTAAGCCTACAGTTTGATGACCAGTTATTTCATTAACATGGAATAAATGGAGGAAAAAAGTCATTACTCTTCTGTTGGTCATACCTGGTATCCTCCAAGGAGGTATTTATGTGTGAGAGAAGTTCATTGGCTTAGCTAGGATGTTTATTACTGTCCTTTGTATAATAAAGCCATCAGTCAGGATGGAAAGGGGCAAGAGAGAAGGGAGAGCCAAATCACTGCAAGAGAATTTATGCATAGATAGTTTTATATTGCTTTCCTTTTATTTTTGAATGTTGATTGGAGTATGAGGTCCAGTAAGATATACAGCCCTGTAGCCATACACATGTGTTGTTATAATGCAGCCTTTCATTCAAAAAGGCTGGCAATGCTTAGGGTGGCAGATTTATTGTGTGTACTGCAGGTTAAGGATCATAGGTCATTTTGCAAATATCCTTTTCAGGTGTCTGCAAATTCCTGTAAAAACATACACAAAGTGCAAGAACACTCAGAAGAGTTATTTTTTTATTACTTTCCTGACTCAGAGCCCAAATGAAAACAAGATAAACATGTCCTTACTGGGAACACTGGGAGGAAATTAGCCTCTCAAGGTGGGAGTCCTCTTCTGTCCTGGATGGCTGCAGCACCAAAAGTTATCTCTTCCCTGCATGTAGGCCTCTGTTTCATTTCACAAGATGCCATAGCAGACCATAAACATCCTCGCTCATGAGAAAAGTCTGCTTTTAACTCCTGCTCAGACTATATACCTTCACCAAGAGGTAGCACAACCAGCCTGACCACCTTTTAAAAGGCTGCCCTGACCCCACTTCCCACACATACAGTGCTTAATGGGAGGCTTAACTGCATCCAGCCTGAATTTTAAATTATTTTTGATTGCTTATGCAGATGATCAGGCAGCAGCTACTGTGGGGCCAGGCATGCAGGGCTGGCCACGAGCATGGTTCTGAGGAGAGCTGCCCATGCAGAGGGGTCCCCTCCTCCCCAGGGTGGCCTGGCCACAGGGCCTGGCCCTCCAGCGTCTGCAGGGTCCCTGCTCAAAGAGCTTCCTTGGTGCTGGCCAAAGCCACCCCGCTGCCTTGCCAGCCCTGGCAACAATGGGGGCTCGTCGTGGTGCCAGCTGCCCTCAGTTGCACCAACTTGGGGCCAAAGGTGCTGCAATAAATCATTTGCTGCCCCCTTCCCTCAGGAGGGAAAGGCTCAGAGCCATGCTAACAGATTTTATGGGCTCCCCTGCTGCAAGTGGGCAACTCCCACTATCCCATTGCAATTCCCTTTGCAATTCTCAGTGTGATTTCCAATGCAATTCCCAGTACATTTCCCAGTTCAATTTCCACTGGGATGCCCATTGCAATTCACTTCCCAACTCCCAGTGCACTTCTCACTGTGATTCCCATTGCAATTCCCAGTGCAATTTCCACTCTGATTCCCACTGTGATTCCCCTTGCATTTCCCAGGGCACTTCTCGCTGTGATTCTTTTTGCAATTCCTACTGCACTCCCCAGCAGGACCCCAGGGCTGGCCCTGCTGGTCCCTCAATGAGCATGGGTTTTATCTCAGCCTTGGCAAGGCCCATGGCAGTGGCCAGTCCTGAGAGATGAAAAGGGCCCGATGACTTTTTTTTTCTAATGTAAGATCTGGCAGCCGAGCTAGCCAGGGGCATTAGTGGCATAACATGAATAATAGTTTCTGACAGAAGGAGGTCACACAGCCCATTTCAGTCTGTCCACCTACGTGGAGGAAAGAAGCATGACGAGGCAGGAACACTAAGTTCTTGTCTGAGTTTTCTGACTGTTCACTGTGCTACTGTAGATCCTTTGGCACCCATTCAAGCTTCATTGCATGTTAATTTGTGTAGCTGGTAAGACTTCTTTTTTTAAAACCAAAAAGGCAGTATTGCTGACAAGATGCCTCAGTTCCCTTCCAATATAGGTTTTGGCTGTAATTGTGGAAAGTCTCCTTTTTCTGTGAAAAAAAGTCATCATACTAGTTTAGTTCACCTCAGTGGCATGGCTCTACATTCACCAGAAGCTATGGTTTTGGTCAATTAATTGCATTAACCATCGGTTTGATAAAGTAATTCACACAAAGAAAAAAGTCAGGTTTTTTGAGCACTTCAATGCTGAGTTACGCATTCTGAAAATATCTGGGGTTTTGTTTCTCAGCCATTCCTTGTTACCAGTCAGTATGGCATTCTTTTTCCTGCATGTTCATGTCTTAACTAGATCTCATCAAACTCAACAGGGAAACCTTGCCTGGCCTGAGAAGGTACTTGTTTTGACCTGATGAAGATGATCCCAAGGTGCTGTCAGGTGGTATTCTCACCTGTAGATCTGTCTCTCTGCTCTGACACTGTGGTGACTTGGAAAATAACATTTTGATTATCAGAATCAATATTTTGGCCAGATGGGCTCTCCTGCCTTGACCCAGGGCCCTGGTAGGTGCTGTGCCCTCCCTGAGGTGGCTCTTGTCTTGCTGCTGCAGCACAGCGTTTCCACCCCCTCCTTTCTGTGCTGTACCTGGGAAAGAGACCATTTTCTTGATCTTTCATGTGTGGCTTTCATTACTGCATTTGTTGTTTGTGTTCATTAGTGCCATGCTCTGTTCTGCGAGCCCGTTTTTGTTTTGCTTCAGGGTTATTTGGCTGTGTTTAACTGTACAACTCTCTAGTGACATCGTATTGCCTTGTCACTCTAATGGGATTTTATCACAATCACTAACACCTCACAATATCCTGCATTTTTATGTGACTTCGTTAAATGCTTCCCTTCTAAGGTGAAGAGCTACAGACATGACTCAGGGCTCATTATTTAAAGTATACATGAAGAGAGATGGAGAATTTTTTCCATCTAGTATTTTTTTTAACATAAGCTAAAAATACCCAACACTAGATTGAAGAAGGTGTTGCACACATTTTTCATAACACCTCATCTACTTTGAAAGGGTTAAAACCCAATAGATAAGCTTTCCCCTACCTCTCAGGTCCTGTTGTTTGGGTTGCAGGAAAAGCTGTGCTTATCTTTTGCCATCCTTCAGTCTTCTTCCCTGAACTCTGTGCTTTCCCAGCCAAGGGCAGGGATGTGGCTGGGAGGCAGCAAAGGGCAGTTTCGTAACATGCACAGGCCCTGTGAGCACAGGCCCCCTTCCTTTTTGCTCTAAAACACTGTCTTTTTGCAGTGCTGCAAAGTAAGTTGGGGGCTTTTTTGGTAGCATTGGGTATTAATGGCAGCACGATATTCAGAAGAGTGGAAAAACGTCGGTGGAGAGACCCACTTCAATCGTCATCACTAATACTTTATATTTCAGAGTAGTCCTAAGTGTATTGGTAATGCTAATATTAGAGTTATTACACTTCATTCAAAATGAATCTTTATTTTTAAAGGAAAATCCATGCTGAAGCCAAGTTTTGAGATGTCAAATTTTGTAGCTGTTCCCACTTCTACCACAGTTAGAGAAACACATTACACCAAAGTTTTTGAAATTACCTGCAGAGTTCAGGTTCCTGGAGTCTCGCTGTGATTCAAAATCTCCAGACTCTTTTAGAAATCACCATTTATTTGCTACCCCACTGTTTTCACTCAAGCAAAAATGCGCTTCATTCATTTCTTTGCAACTGATCCTTATTTAATTTGGCAAAGAGGAAAGCACAAGTTGGTGCAACTTGTTCGAAAGTGATGCAGCAGTTTCTCAGCGTTTGCGTTGAGCCGTGTCCTTGAATTTGCTTTGTCTGATCAGCAGCCATTTTTCAGCCCAACTGTACTTCTGGCACAGCCAAGTCAGGCTGGGAATGAGCAAAGCCAATGGAAGATCATGCCTCTACAGAGCAAAAAGCCTGGTTCCCTAGCTACAGACAAGGATGTGCCAGAAACCCCAGCTTAAGTGAGAATTTTGTGCTAAGCACTAAGGTCACTGTGACCTTCACAAAGATTACTTCATGCATTTTTATTTCAGTAGGTGTCAACAACCGTGCTGAGATAGCTTGGTTTGTGCTGCAGCCTGCAAAGGGTAGGGGAAATTAGACACTTAGCATTGGCTGGGATTTTAAATGGAAAAGTCCTGCTCTCTTTTTGTTTGCTCAGCCTAATACAAACCTGCTTTTGCTTTTATCTTATCATGACATTCAAATTCAGAAGCAGAGCACAAGAGCTCAGCAGGGCAGCACTGACTCCAAGGCAGACCTCTATCTGCAACCTTTTGAGCCTGCCCTTTTACTGCTGCCTCTTGGTTTTGTTTAATACAAACTAACCCCACCAAGGCACCTGCAGCAGCCAACCAGACCACAGCTTTGCCCCTGGGCTGGGCACCCCAGCCCAGCCCACCTGGCCGAGCATTCCCTCCCCCCACCTCTCCTTGCCCCAGGGCCTGGCACGCAGGTTCCCCTGCACTGATCTGAGTCCTCTGTGGGACAGAGTGGGCATGAAAATAAAATCACGAATAGGAAGAATAAGATTTCATCAAAAAGGTTGGTTGGCAGAAGGCTCAGCCTCCAAAATCAGCCTGAACCTCTGATCATGTCACTGAGCTGCACACAGATACCTGGCCTGCAGGTGCAATAACCCAAACAGGTATGAGTGTGCTGCAGTGGTTTCAGAAAGCAAGCAAAGCGTTTCTATCAATAGCACAATAGCAATAAATGAAAGTTATTTGAGAACATTAACTCTTTCCAAGCTGTTTAATTTTCTCTTGCTGTCCTGCCTTTCAAAATTATCTGTCGTCAGTGCACAAGCATAACTACCCAGCAGTAAAACAGGTAATAGTGAAAAACATAATCAAAATGTTTTAATGTGAAATGTTGTACATACTGTGTAAAGAATTCTAGGAACAGCACCCTGACTGCTTCAAACAGAACCACATAAGTCATGGTTTCTCTTGTGTTTGCCCTGTTCCATATTTATACAGCACTTTTTTTTTTTTTGGCATGGACATTTATGGAATATGAGCTTCAAAAATGTGCCTGAGGACTAGGGAAAAATTAATCTTACAAGAATGATTCCTGCTGAAATATCAGTGTGGCAGGAATCAGGAGATTAGAAATGGTGTCCTACAGTTTCTGGGTAATGATGACCACCTTGCAGCTTTCAAATATTGAACACCTGTAGAATAGCGTTTGGAATCAATTGAGCCTCTGAATTTAAGATTTGCAATGTCATTCAGACAATCGAGTGTATCTGGAGGACCTGCAGCCCACTCTTTCACTACCCACAGGTAGTAACAGGAGACTCAGTCCATCAGACAAATTATTCATTGCCAGCCACCCACTTTTCTCAATTCCAAAGGGTCTGTTCCATCTGGAAGTAACTCTTTCTGATTGCATCCTCTTCTGATGTGCATCTGGACTTCCCCTTCATAGAATAATATTCTTCAACACTAAACACACTATCATTGCACTATATCTCTTGACTGACTTTTGGTACTGGAATTTAAGGGTATCATGCACAGACACTAGTAAAACAAACTCATATTTCCAGGTTTTTAAAAAAGAACAACAGCATAAATTCAAGTGTTATAACATGCAGCAGAAAGGTGGATCTGGACATCAAAGTTGTAATATGACATTTTCCAGTTCTGCCATCATTACCACAAATACAGCTTGCAGTTAGTGAAAACTGGCTACTCTGTGAAATTGCTCCCTCCTATCAGCCCAGCTTTTCATAGGTTATTGAGCTCAGCCCTAGCTTTACTAAAGTGCAATTTGACTCCTTTGGAAGTGAGATTGTCTAGGCAGTCAGCTCTAGGTGAATTCAAAGCTCTGTATTTCTGGGTAGGGCTGGCAGAAAAACATAAAGAAATTAGTTTTTCTACTCCTCTGCTAAGAAATCAAAAGGTCTACATTATCTATCAGTAATCATTTTTGAGACAAAATATGCATAATATTTTTCTCTCCTTCCTATCTCCTTGCCAGCCTTAAATGGGCAGAATAAAGCTGCTGCTTTGCAAACCCACAAGCAGAGTATTGCCTGCAAGCACTGGGCACGATGACTCTGGGGCTGGGGTAGAGATTAGGGCAGGTTTAGGACATGTACTATGCCCTGAGGACATCCCAATATGTTTCTCTTCAGTTTTTCTTGCTTATCTCTTATTGCAGCATCTGTCTGCTGCATCTTGGACATGACAACTGACAGTAACTCCAATGGATTAACATCACCCTCTGTGGTGCAGATAGCTCAGATGAAGTTTTAGTGCTGGACTTGGCAGTGTTGGGTTAATGGTTGGACTCGATGATCTTCGAGGTCTTTTTCAACCTAAATAATTCTATGATTCTCTGTTTGTCATGTGTACTAGGTCCACTCAAAGAGAAGGAAAAATGGTCTTTTATACTGGTTTTTTATCCCTCTCATACCAGCTCTAAAGCAGTTGGTGCACAAGACTCATGTATGGTGGAAAAACTGTACTCTTATACAAAAATCCCTGTTTTCCTTTCCATCTAAGATAAAGTTAGACTCCTGTTCTTAAAATTAATCCCAGTGATTATTCCTCTTCACCTGGGCTTCCAGGTTCCTCATACATTTCTCCCAGTCTACTCATTCATCTGTCCCATAGCTCTTTCATCTCTTTATCTGTGCTTCCTTATGAACTTCTCACTCAAGACATTTGCCTGGGAAAAAGTTGAGGCTCTGATCCTCTGTGTATTACTAATATTATTACTTAGTAGAAACACAGTGTAATAATACCTCACAATAATACGATGAGCCAAGGCCCCCTTTGCCTCCGCAGCATATTGCCCTGTGCTGTCTTCATTTGTTTGGTCTTAACTCAGAAAGCTTTTGGGCTTTCTTTGGGCTAGCTAAGGACTAGCTGGAAGGAAGCTCCCTGTTCATAGTTTCTCTTGATGTGCAGCAGCCCTAGGCCTGTGAGGGGCCGAAGTTGTGACCCTCTCCACTAGGATGTCCCCTAATGTCATGATCCAGAGCTCTGTCTAACTTCTCAGAAGAGACAGCCTAGGAGAAGCTGCCTCACACCTCCACCACCTCCTTCCAGACAGCCGTGGAGGTCATCCTGTACTTACCCAGGTGCTAACATCTTTTTCCTGATATCACCTCTACTTGTTTCAAATTTGCTTCCAGACTGGGATATCGTGCCAGTTCCCCTCCCAGGAGGAGTCCCTGGAGGCACTGGTCCACCTCCTCCCACCCATCTCCATCTTTACCTGCCTGCAGCCCAGATACCAGGGGAAGCATATGAGTTACACTGGAAGAAGCAGCACAGAAATTGCACAGTTTCAAACTCCAGGAAAGAAAAAATTAATGAACACACACACGCACACAAAACCTGCCAACAAAGCATGGGCTGGTCCATGCCACCTCCATCACCCCAGACATTCCCCTTTGAAATTACACCCTCTCTCCCTTCAACCATTCACCCCACAGCACTTGATTTCTATGACACTAGCACTGTATTGCTTTACATTTAGGACATTGAGGTCACAGAAAGTGCTGTGTACCATGAAGAAGTTATCTCCACTTGACTGAAAGCTTTCTGCAACTACATATTGTATCCAGTGTTTGCAGTCACTGATCCATTATTTGTAAGGGGGACAAATCCCATCCTTTGCTTTTCGGCTGGCTGAAGATTTAACCTCCCTTCACTCAAAGAAAGCATGACAGCATAAAAGATTTCCAACCATTTTCTGTTTTTATTTATTATTATTGTTATTATTACTACTATCCTTATTGTTGTCTTTTTGTGTCTGCTCTAGCTGTGACATGCAGAGGTTGTGCAGCCAACACCACTCAGCATGGCCAAGTTATTTTCGCAGTGATGCTGCAAGAGCAGGGAAGCATCTATTCCCTCTATCCTATTTCATTAAAAGGCAGGGCATTTTATGACTTCTCCACTCCAGCTGCAATGATACAGTGCCAGGTGCTGGAGCTTATTCCCCTCTCTCCTTTGCCTGCAGAAGCAAACCAGTGCAGATCTGCAGAAGTCACAGGTAGGATGTTAATCAAAACCACAGTGGGGAGCCAAAAGTAGTTCCTGGAGCAGGAAACTGTTTGAAGAATGTACAAGATCGTTATTTTACCTATGCACTCAGTAAACCCACCTACATCAGAGGATGTGGGAAAGAGGAAAAGAGCGTTATGTAATCAAGCCTAATGTTAACGGCAGTTTTTCATAAAAACATATGTTCTCTTGGGGTCAGTTGCTCTCCCTTTCCCCGCAAAGGCTAGTCGCTAAGTGGATGAAAAATATTCAGTTTCCATTATAGGTTAAGGCATACATGTGTGTGTGCATGTGCATTTAAATGTGCTGCATGTATGCATGTACAGAAAGCCGTGATCTTTTACAAACGTATCTTTCCCAAGACTACTAAATACCCCGGTGCGAGATGAAATATTTTCTTTAAGTGATCATAGAAGGTGTTTCTAAAATGTCACTACTTATTTTATTTTCCCAGTTTGCCCCACAGTTCACTTCAGACTGAAACTAATTTAAATTACTTTGTAGCTCCCAGCAATAAAAGGAATTTAGTAATTTGCAGTTCATTTGCCCTTGCTGTTCTTGGAAACGGTATTTGAGGTTGTCCAGTCCTTTGCATTAGGAAATGTGTGGAGTGCGAGTAGCAGTCATGTCATGCCTGGTAGATTTTGCCAAGGAAACTATTGGGTTTTGCAGCTTTGAAATTCTGGGGATAATTGATGTGTGCTCCATTCCCACAGAATAGCTGCAATCCTCATCACTGCCTGGCTGTGGATGAGTTTAGCGAACATTGTATTTCCCTAGTGGTGGTTAAGCTAACTTAATTAGGGAAGTGCCTTTATCCCAGCCCAGACAAAGGCTGCCCTTGATGGAGCGATGTTGAGAAAACAGCTCTGAGGCGAAGGCCCTATGAACCAGACATGCAGAAGTGTCTCCTCCTGGCCTTGAGCCTCTAGTGGACATGAAATCTTGGGGGGAGGAAATAAAAAGCAAAAGAATGACCTTTCTAACCTTCCCAGATGCTAACCAAACATGACTCAAACCCAAGCAGATCTCTTCAGCTGAGGGCACTCTGAGAGGGAAGTATAGGAGTCCCCTTGGAAGGCCCAACACTCCCAGCAGGCTGGCAGGAAGGAAATGAGGAGCCGGGCAAGCCCCCCACAGCATCCCTGAGACGTGACCATGGTCCCTCATTGAAGCAGGGAGTTTGAGTGCCCCTTCCCATGCTGACACCCCAGGGCAGACCCCAAGGAGCACAAACAAGCACACCAGCCCAGCAGATTTAGATGGCCTCTGGGGTAGAACCTGTGCTGTCTGGGGCACCATCAGCTCTGCTCTGCTCCCCAGGGAACCCACACCACCACCACTGGAGCCCTGAGCATCCACCACCACATCCATCATTACACTCATTGGGCCTTGCAGGAATAAAAAGAGAGGAGAGTGCTCTCCCCTTGGAATCCAGCTTCAGTGCTGATAAAAGGGAGGAGATAGAACAGTGTCATACAAATGAGATCTTACACTAATGGCTGCAAGCAAACAACCGATGTACATAAACAGCGTTAGAGGGAAAGCATGGCTCTGGATATATCAGCTACTTCTGCCTGTGCTGTAGGGTTCTTTCCATTCTCTCTCTTGATTATTCAATGTAAAATCATGGGAGGAAAATGTGTGTGTAAGGAACCATTATCATATTGGGGTTTGTTTTAAAAGTGAAGTTCTCTTACCCAGTCTGGAAAGAGCTTTGTTCTCTCAGAATTCCCTGATGTTATCAGAATATAAAAGTCTGGTTCTCACTGTCACCATAAAACAAATAAATATGTTTTTTCTCCATTTGCCTTAAACACATATTGTTACATTAGTTGCTCTCAAGCCTTAACTCTCAGCAAAGGACTGAACGTGCCAGTCCCCCTTGCCTGTGCCAAGCGCAGGATTGGGAGGTCAAGGCTGCTGGAGACAGCAGTGCAGAGCACTTTGGGTGTCTAATCCACACCCTTGCTCAGTCTGACAAACACCCCAGAGCACTGCCCACTTTGTCATTATCAAGAGAAACAAGTTCCTCCATGGGAATTCTGGCCTGTGCTTTCAATTCAATCCCTAATCTGACAGCTGTCTATGTCCTACAGCAGATAGCCTGCACATTTGGGTTTCTGAGCATGAGGCTTGGTCCTGTGGATTGAATGTACCCCTATTTTGATAACCACACATGCAGACAAGTACTGGGAGTGGGAGGGAGGAAGCAAAATATGGAATGAAGTTAACCACTGGCTTAAAGGTGTTTTCCTGGAGAAAGATGTGTAATGCCATGCAATTTTTTTCTTTTAGCTGAATTTAAAGCAAGTAAAGCTGCTGTTTTTCTGCCTTTTTTCAGTTTCCCTCTCAAGAGCTCTCCCAGGGCTGGGAGTCTCTGTGCTGCCCATCAGCAGCAGCTCCTGAGTGTCCAGCATGCCCCTCAAGTTACTGGAAACCATAGGCTTTACGTTCCCATTGTGTAGAGGTAATTTGGGACCAAGGCTTCAAGCAAACAAGAAATGGCATTAAAACAACTGTTGTGGATTGTTTTAATTTAATTTTCCCCAAAACAACCCAGCAGCAACATATGGCTCTCCGTGAGATCCTGCTATTACAGAGTTTGGCATCTGGGCTGACCGAGACACGAGAAGATCAGGCACTTTGCAAAAGCAGTGTGTGTCAGCATCTCAGATGGGGGAAGAAAAACCAAGCTCTGGGCCCAGTTTCTTCTCTATATTGCTCTTGGCTCCCAGGACTAAGCCTTTGGGAGGAATCCCAGCTACAGAAAATGCAAATAAGATCTTGCCACAGATAGAAGACAGCTTCAGGGACCAAAGCTAGGGAGTTTTATCAGCACTGCCATTTCCATAATAAGTAATAAATGTACCAGCTCACAACAAGACTGTGATAGGGATTTTGTGGGATGTTTTCCAGTCATGTGGAGTATAAGACTGTAAGTAATTATTGAATCATCCAGTCCGGCTTCCTGGAGGTCATCAGCTACTGCTCCCTGAAAATGACATCAAACTGAAAATCCTGGTGAGGCCAGAGAGCTCAGACCTGAAGAACAAAACCTGTGTCATGGGCAGAGTGTGCCCAGTGCTCCCCTGCTTCACGTACCTTGGTACTTCACACCCCAGGGATGCTCCCAGCTGAACCAGCCTCAGGCTTCAGGGTACAGCTGAAGGTTTGGCTTTAATTTGGTCTGCTCTTCTAGCATTTGTTTTGATTTTTCGCTGTCTTGAAAAAAATTTGTTCCCAGCTTGTCATGTTCTCCCCACTTGTGCTTACAGGTCTGGGCACAGCTGTGGTTACCTAAGCAAAGTCAATATTCAGTCAGAAACCTGAGAGGAAAACCCATTTTGGTGATGCACTCTGAATGTCAAGGGAATTATATCCCAGCTAAGAGGAAACGTTCCTTTCACTGTCTGACTCCAGTGCTTTCACACAAATGGAGCCAGTTAAACAAGTACTGTGTGGGGTCATCTCCTTGGATTACATGCTCAGCTTACCCTGGTAATGTGCCTTGGCAGATAAGTATCTGATCATCTTTAGCTGGACAGCTTCTAGTTGCATGGCAAACTACCTTGCCAAGTGTGTTTTACATGATACTGACACATCCTTTGCCAGTACATGTACTTTGTGTTAAAATTCCTCTTTGCTGCCTTGAGCACATCCCGTTTGCTGATTCCCCCAGGAGTAAAACACTGTGCACCCATTGAACAAGGCATGCCTGAAAATCAGTGGGTAAGACGTTTGAGGGCAATGCTGCACAGAGGAGGAGGTAGGATGAAAAAAGGGCCAGATGCTGAGCCATACGAGTTGCCTTCCTCCCTCTGACCCACCCTGTGCCACTGTCTGGAAAAATCACTTAAATATTATATTCCCTCTTAGGCAGATGGTCAGAGATGAAAGTGTTTTGTCCTCTTTCAGACAGGTGTTGGCTGGTGCCTTCTCTTTATTTATGGTGACTTACATGACACCTCACCCAGCACACCCTGAGCTCTGTTGAGGTCAGGCCAAAAGGCACAGATGCCATCATGCCTCCCTGCATTGCATATTTAAAAAATAAACACCTCATAGCAAACAGTATACCTTGTTCTTTGATGCTGAATTGGTAGCTGTGGCAGGAAAAATATCTACTTCATTAATTCAGTGCCAGGGTGACAAAGGTGCCAAGGAGCACAGGGGAAGATGAGATTGGGTTTCTGACAGGTAAATCCAGAAGCTGCTCACTGTATGGATGGCTTGGAGTGATCCTGGAGATTAAGGTCTCATGGCAGCCAGTGTACATCCAGTGAATACCACTGTGGAGCCCAGTGGTGTATTCAGCTGGTAAAATGTGGCTGTTTCTGCACAAGTTTCTAAGGTCAGTAGTGGTCTGTTGTCTTCTGCTGACACCTGGAGCCATTGGAGATGCAGCAGGACATCCCAACAAGTGTCCATGGGCACTGCTTTCCTCCGACCCTGTGGCAGAGCAGCCAGCCCAGCAGAGCCACTGAGAATCCCCAGTGGCACCAAAGGAGCAGCCACTCCTCCACACATCCTGTGTCTCACATTGACAGTGCCTGGCCTCAAGAGTGCAAGCATTGCCTCAGCCACCACATTTTGTTTTTAAGGTATGAGATTTCCTAAGACTATCAAGCTTTTGCCCAGAGACTGCCACTTGACCTCTAAGCAGTATTCTTGTGTTGGCATGCTAACAGCTACAGGGGGAAAAAATATTCATGAAAGAACCTTTCCTGGCAGATGGTTTCCTTATTCAGAAGTCTGCCTTGTAACTCAGAGCTTGAGTACTGCAAAGCTGAGGCTTACATTTGCACACCATGACTTCTCCCACATCACTGAACGCTATGTGAATTTTTGTGTGAATTGTTAATAAAGCCCTACCACAGAAAAAGCAAATCTATTTGCTGTCTGCATAATTTCTGCACTTACCTCAGCATGGGCAGTAAGGACCAGTAAGAGCTGCTTGCTTTTCCTGCTCCAATTAACTTTCAGGTTTTAATGAGCTAGTTCTTGAGCTCACTCCGTCATTGCAAGGCTATAAGGATTAAAAGAATTATGAGACATTTGTGATCTCAATTGTTGGTGCTGTTATTTTAAAGCTTGCTTTAATATCACCTCAGATAAACACTTGGGCTCTTTTTCACGCTGGGAGAGGCTGGGGGATTGTGCTGCTTTCAGATCTGGCAGCTGCCAGCAAGGCCTCTAGTGTCATTCCCTTCCACTCTCACTTTCTTGTGGTTTTCCCCTGCACAATGCTGAAATACAGCGTTTTGTTACCTATTAAAGTGTCACTCTCAGCAATATTGTGAAGCTATTAAATTCTGCTGGATCATCCTTTGTGAACAAGAGGATGTTGACAGAGCGGAAGCCCCATCCTTCAGCTATTATCTGGTATTCAGTGTCCTCCAATTAGTATGCACAATAAATCTAGTCCAAGACCCCCCACTGCTTTATGTCATTTCTGTATTAACCTCACTGCTTCTCAACGTGTTCCCATTATTAAGCCATTTAAAGGTTTCCCTTCATTCACTTACCAGAGCTATGTCTCATTTTCTGTCTTTCATCTATTTGCATACATTTCCAAAGGTTCACTTGATGTGACGTCTGTTGTTGTCAGTTAATTTTTTAATTAAAAATTATTTCCAGTATGCTTTCTTTACTCCATCCTCCTTACATGTGTTATCCTCCTCATCTCTGTCAGATTGCAATGGCTGGATTGAGAACTGATTGATTGTCATTTCATGTGCTCAAAAACCCAACTCTTTAAGGCTGCCTTGGTAATTCTCAGGCTAAAATTGAGTTTTGTGACACTTCTGCTCAATGAAAAATGTAAAATTGTTCTGGTGTTGTATTGTATAATCTCCTCTGCTGTTCTTATTCTGTGGGGTCTGGCAGGAAATAGAGTCAGGAGTGTGCTCCTTTCACTACACAGCCTCGAAGGCCAGAGGTTCTTAGCTCACTGGGAAAGTTGGGGATACAGATCCAAAGATGAAGCATAGGTTTTCAGGTCAAGAAAGGCTGAAAATTACTTGTTTAACTATAACTGAATTATACCTGTAACTGTGATAGTTTAGGAAAACACTGATGGAGGTGCCAGAGGTTAACCACTGGGGCTTGGCAGAGGTTGGATTTTATTTTTGATGGTATTTTGCATCCCCGAATTGTTTTAAGTAAAAACTGATAGAGTTGGACTTGTGCGATCTGGAGAGGAGACAGCTTTGAGAAGACCCAACAGCTGCCCAGTGCCTACTGGGAGGTCATCAGGGTGGAGCCAGGGTCTCTGTGGTGGGGCATGGTAGGAGAGCAGAGGCTGAAACAAGAGAGTCAGGCTGGTGTGAGAAGTCAGGCAGTGGAGCAGGTTTCCCCACAAGGTTGTGCTGGCTCCATCCATGAAGGTTTTGAAAACCAAGTCCTGAGCAGTCTGGTGTGATGCCAGAGCTAGTCTGACTTTAGGGTAGACACTTCTGGAGGTCTGTGCCAGACCGAGTTATTATCCCATGGCCTCATGAGAAATTAAACACTTGGTTTAAGTGGGATGCAGACACGAGGAAGGCCACTTGCTGCAGTTTCAAGACAGCAAGGGCAGTGAGCAGCCAGGCGCCACTCATCTCTCATCTCTCATCTCTCAGCATCAATTCAGGCCCTGGCTCTACGTACCCAACCTGGGGATGTTACCATACACCTAAAGATGCCTGGAGCCATGTGAGCACACCTACTTCGCTGGGTGGCTGAACTCCAATGGCTTCTGTATGACATGCCATGAAAAAGACCTTCCCCAAGGAGGGCTGTGGAAAAAAAACAGGAGATAATGCTCTCCTGTCTCTCTTTTAAGGAGTGTAAGGAGTGGAAAGTTGTTTCACCCCATAGTGGTAGCTTGTAGGTAAGAGGGAATGTCCTTTTGCCTCTTTGTTTCCAGCCACCTTTCTACAAGGCTGTGTACCTTTTCAATGTACTATACATTTTAAAAGCTGTGAAAAACCACAAAGAGGGAAAAAATAATTGGAAAATAAACTCTGTGTCAAATTCCCCCTACATTCTGAGCGCATTAATGTGAAAACATTCAAAAAATATTAAAGTAAGAGAAACCCCAAGGAAAGGTTTATAGGAAAGGTATATAAAAGATAAATTATATATCTTCTTCCTTTTTATCATTTCTGGCAGAGGAATGGGGAACCAGGAATATTTATAAAATTCTCCACCTATCTCTTTTCAGGGCAGTCTGGGTACTACTCCATTGCTGTATATCCAGTGTGTCAAACGCCTGCATTTTGCTGTCCAGAGCTCAAGAAATACCCTTTATTCTCTTTATCAGTAAAAAAGCTGATTCTGGTACTGAATAAACTATTCCTAGGGTAGGGAGTACAATGCAACACCAGTCGAAAGCCTTTTATGTGGACTTCTGCATGCTAATCTAAACTCTCATATCAGAGGTGATTTTGAAATCCCATATCAGAAGGTGGAGGCCAGTGGACACGGCTTTCTTTGTGCTCCCAGTTTTCAAGCAAGGTACTGGTTTGGTTTAGATTTGAGACATCTGGGGAAAGGTTTTCCCAAGTCTTGAACAGGAAACTAGCATCTTTCCTCCACTCAGGGATGCTCTGAAGACCTTGAAGCTATCCCCGAGCACAGGGCTGGGAGATGCTCCTGCCACTCCTCCCCATCACCACCCTGACAGGAGCACTCAATGTGGGCTCTGGTTTTCCCAGGCTTGCTTTGAAACAGCTGCAGAAATCCCAAAATGTGTCATTTCTTTCTCATCCAGCCCCTCCCTGCACACGGCTCCACGCTCACAGCCTGGAGGGCGCAAAGCAAACTGCCAAGATGGCATTAGCTTTGTTAGACTGGCCGACCCTCCCAGCCACAAAAATAGGAAAACAAATCAGCCTTGGTTTTCTGGCCACTTTTCTGGCCTGACAATTGGAAAGGCGGCGCAGAAGGTCCTACATTCATGGTTGTGTTGCCTACAGGAACATCAGTGACCTCAGGCTGTGGGACCCAAGGAGGTGCTGCTCAGTGTTAACCAGCTGCTGGTGGAAATCAGCTGCTTCTCCAGGGAGGCTGGCTCCTGGCTCCTTCCCCCTCCACCATCCTGCAGCACCAAACTGATGCTCTCTGCAGCTATTAAAGGGCAATTCAAAAGTGGGAAATGTTTGACATGGCAGAGACAGAAAAGAAGAAAATGGGTAATTGTAAGGGATTTAAATAACTCTCCATTTGAAAGTCTTTCCACTTCCAAGTGTCTTTGGCCACTGCTGGCTGACAGGTTAGCTTGTGCTGCAGCTGCATCCCTGCAGAGCAGATCTTGATCCTCTGGGAAAGGCTGGCTGGCTTTTCTCGTCCGGCCCTTCCAGGCATTTCTGTGCTTCATGCAGATGAGGGGAAGGACAACCGTCATCCCTTTCCCAGCAGCTCAGGTTCCCTTTTTATTCTAGATTACTAAAATAAAAGAGCATTTCCATCAGCTGTGGTAATCTGCTTGAGAAACAGATGTTTCTTGAAAAAGATGGAAGCAGCTTAAACATCTATGATGGGCTGATTCCTAATTCCCTGATCGAAAGCTGAAATCATCTTCATGTAACTTTGAAGAGGACATGGTATTTGTCTCCCTGGGCAGGCAGCACTCTGCAATAACCCCCTGAGCAGGGCTGAGTCTTTAAAAGAATTTATATCCCCTGAGGGAAAATGCCTCTGGTTTATCTACTACTTAAAAAAAAGAAAAAAAAAAGTAATTTTAGAGAATTAATTGATTAAGGAAATTTTTTTAAGTATAGAAGATATTAGGTTTGGTGACCAGTGGGAGCTAACTGCCAATATTACAACTCTACTTTCCTGACCTGCTTTTCTTCATTTTTCTGCTGGCTTCTAAGGACATCTGACCAATGTTGAGGTCTAACTGCAAAAGAAAGTGATCTGCTGCAATCTTGTTACAATAAAAATACATGTCAAGCTAACAGTTCTACAAAAAAAAAAAAAGTCCTATATGTGTATAGTAGTTATAACTATCTCAGAAAAACATCTTTTGGACTTAGATGTTATAAATTTATTTTCTTTTGCAAAGGTTGTGTGTGTTGCCTCCATCAAGCACTACCAAGCTTGTTCTCAGCATTTCCTTCTGGCAGCGTAAATTCCTGTCTGTGAGGGCTGAATCCCGTTTGATCCATCTCCATCACACATGTGAAGTGGAATGATCTCTAATTATGAAGCCAAACTTAAATAAAAAGGAAGAGCATTTGTTGCTTTGTAACCAGTTTAAATGCACGTGTGCCTAGTGTAGGAAAAAATGCTCCTGTAAAAGGTGATGTATAACAGCCACATAAACCTGATAGCACCTCCTTTTCCTGTCTGGATTTATCCCAGTACTGTTTGCATTATCGTAGTGAAGGTGATGAGGTTGCCCAAATTTGGGGGTCTGGCTTTCTGTCTCGGGACCAGCACAAGAGTTATTCATCCCTTTAAAGTAATCAGGAGAGCCCTCCGTCCCCAGGGATCTTGGTGGCTGGCTGCCCTGTGGAGCAAGTCACTGTTATTCCACCGTGTCTGAGCACATCTCAGGAGTGCAGTGTGTGATTAATAGCACCTAGAGATGGCTGACAATTTTACAATTTGAAATGGAAAAAATCTACCTTTACTGCCACATTTTCTTTGTTTTATTGATGAGACTGATGCTTTTCAACTGGCTACCTGCTCCAGCTCTGGGCTCATTTGACGGTCCAGGGAGATGGGATCCATCTCTCTCTGCAGTACGTCCCACTCCCTGCGTCCTCCTGGGAGTGCCCTGCCACACTGCCTGCAGCACCCAGCCCGTGTGTGCTCAGCTGCTGCTACAAGAAAATGTTGGGTTGCAGCAGTGTGGGGGCTCCTGGGCTCAGGGGCAGTCAGGCAGGGAGAGAACGCAGGCAGGGAAAATGCAGGCAGGCGGCCAGGTGGCCTTGCGGGCTGACAGGAGCTGCTCCTGGTTGCCCTGCCAGCTCTGAGTGACAGCAGTGCCCTTGGTTTGCCTACTGGGACGAGGGCACTGCATCCCCAGGGCTCTGCCAGCAACCCTGAGTGTCTGCTTCCAGAAAAAGTGGGGGAAAGCAATTTTATTTCACACTGGTTTACATTGGATTGGGTTTTTTTCTACTGAAGTGCCCACCCTGTACTTGCAGCTTCCAGCTGGATGTGGCAATGGGTTGCTGGATGCTCTCTAGATGGAGGGCTGCTGCTTAGCATTTCCTCAGAAAACAGCCTGCCGCAAACATGTCAGATACCCTCCTCTGCCCTCTGTCCTGGTATCCCAAAGACTAAACAGAGTCTCCAGAGTTATCTCTAGAGCCTTGGTCTGGTGTACCTAAAACATCACTGTGGCTGTGCGGGAACAGCAGCAGTGGTGCTGCTCCCCTGGTCTCCCCAAGCAGAGTTGCTGCCGCAGGGGACTGGAGACACTGGGGCTCGGCCATCCTCCACTGAGCGCCCTTTGCCACGCTGGCCACACGTCTGGGAGGCACTGCTGTCACCCATCATCTCGACCCACCCACAGAGCACCATGATAAGGACAGTTGCCCAACATGATGGTCTCTGCAAGTGCTTGCTCTGCACTGAGCAAGCTGTCTCTTCTAAAATCATCTGGGCAAGAGAGAGACTTTCCTCAGTCCTTTTATGTCTGCAGTACAAAATCCCACAGGGGACTAAGAAATCCTTTTTTTCTTCATGCATATAGTGTATCTCTTTGGCCTGAACTTTCCCCATTTCAATGCAGCCTGGAGAGTGCCTTAAAAGAAAAAGAAAAAAAAAGAAAGCCCCATGCAAAATACTCCCTTGCACACGTAGTCCTTCCCCAAAGAGCAGGTGAGAGAGAGGGCAAACCACATGTGACAGATGTTGGTCACATCACTGAATGCCCTGCTGGCAGGAGCTGACCAAAAAGGCAGTCAGGGAGCCCCTACAAAGTGGCTGCCTTTGTAGTTTCAGCTTCCAGGCAAAGATGTTGCTCCATATTGTGGTATATACACAACTTGTAGTACCTTTTTCTTCTGCTGTTCGTGTCAAGGGAAATCAATTTTAGAGATTATTAAGATACTATTTATTTGCAGAAAGTGTATTTTTTTAAATAGCAATAATTTTACTGAGCAATCTATAGTCATTTATATTTTGGTTGTTTATCTCGTGTGCCATACAGGGCTAGCAATGTCCTAACTTGCAGGGTATTCTGTGCAAGGGTGTATTTTTGTTTCTGCTGCTGTGTCAGACTAATGCCACTGTTGCTATGGAAATGGTGATGTTTGAGTCTGCTTTGTCACCTTTGTCCTGATATTTTTTTTCTTCAAAAACAAATTCATGCTGTGGAGGCTGGAAAGCAGGCAGAGGGTTTGCTATGGAAGCTCAGCCCCTTCTCTTTTTTATTCATTTATAATAGATTATAAAGCAGTGTGGCAATTTCGTACATGAATAAAGCCTAAAGCCAGCAGAGCTCATCAGATCTGCTGAAGCCAACCTCCCATATAAATGTCACCAAGTTATCCCTTTATGGCAGACCGGACATCCTGGCTGGGAGTACTGCAAGGCATCCCATCTAAATTAGAAGATGCCCATAACTATCAATCGATCATCATCCTGTGCAGTTTCATTCACAGTTTTAGAAATTCTCCATGATTTAGGAAAAGTCTACCAAATGTTTATCAGCTCCACCATGACCTCCAGCATTTCCTCAAGGCTGACCCATTTTCTGTCACTCTCCCTCATCCCCAGGTATCACTCTCAGGACCATGCTTTTATTTCCAATTAGCCCACAGTAAAACGCATTTTGCTTGTCTGGGTGCAGCAGGCTGTGTGATTCAGCCAGCCTTGCTGCTTTATTTACCCTCCTGCCTTTCTCTGGGTGTTTTATCAGCAGTGATTTCACATTTATTTCCACATCACTAATGAAGATGCTGGGGAGCAGTTCTTTGTGGCTCCTGAAAAGCTCCAGCAGCAACTTCTGCACCTGAGGATATGTCTGTTTTCTTTCTCCAACATGTCACTCTACACTGGCATTTTCCCAGTATGGCAAAGTGTACCAAACATGAAGCCAGGCACAGGCTCCTCAGCCAGTTCTGGTAGGATTGCTGAGGTTAGGCTGTTTTATAATGTGGATCTCTAGTGGAGTTACTGCACACTGTCCTTGACTGCTGATGGATGGACAACACCTACTCCAGCATTCCCAGCTTGGACTTAGGCTTACCATATGTGTGAAGGAAATTGGGCCTGAGTCCTTGTTTATTCCTAGAAAAAAACCAAAGAGACAGGTGAAGGTCAGCTGGACTGCTCAGCTGCCCCAAGTGCCTGGCACCCACACCTCCCTTCCATGGGACTGGGGCAGCTCATTCGGAGAGGGAAGCAAACAAGAGCTTGGCCTTTAATGAAGGCATACAGTGAATCCACCCCATCCCTTCCAAACACTGTGTGAGCTTGGGCTCTGAAAAAATTATGAATTTGTCCCATTCTGAGGAAAGGACGGACCCCAGTTCCCCTTGTGGGCAGGAGGAGGGGGAGTTTCAGCAGGGGGTTTGGGGCTGGGTGGCTGTGCCAGCCTGCACACAACTCTGGGAGGGCAGCAGGCTGCAGTTAGCCTGCAGAGTCAGGAGCATGGATAGCTTTACAGGAGCAGCCAGCATTGCCAATACTCTCCCTGAGCCAGGGTTAGAAGTCATGAAGGTCTAATTCACTTTAAGCTTTATTTTGTGCTACGAATTGCCAGTGTTTTCTTCTGAACCGCGTGGGCTCCCCAGCCATGAGACCTTTCCGTTGGCATCATTTCTTGCTCCGGCTCTCTCTGTCGTGCTATGGTAGCAGGTAGCAGTGAGGGCACAGCATTAACACAATGTGCCCGTGGGGCTGCGGCCCACAGATGGGTATGTGCCTGCTAATAAACCTCCTTTGCCCCTGAGATTCCTTGCCTCTGCAAATAGAAAGGGGGAGGACGACTTCCTGGCAGAGGGTCAGGGTCCAGGGTATCCCACCCGTACTACGTACCCGTGGTAGCGAGCTGATTATAAAAGAGCATTTATCATTCCCGAGCCGTTCATTTGAGCAAATTGAACAACATGGCAATTACCCCCAAGGTGCCCAGGGATCATTTGTGGTCTCTTGTGTGCAAATGATACGATGAAACTGTTTTGGAAAGCAAAAGAAAAAAGAGAGCATTTATGTCCCTCACTATCTCGAGGCCTTCTCTCTATCTGGAGGCGGCATGGCTACAGGGGACTTTGATGTTTGCTACACGTGCAACAGGGGCATTGGCAGTGCTTGCTTTTATGGCACCAATACAATATTAACTACAGCAATTTAAGATAGCCTGTAAAGAAATCTTGAGCAACTGGCTAAGTCCAGAGATACAGTTACCGTTGCTGTGTGACATTTCGTCCCAATGGGATCAAGGCCACAGTCCGCAATCCTCCCTGCCGCTTCCTAAAACACAGTCGGCAGTTTTTAAGCAGTGTTTGTTCCTCAAGGACTCATAAAATCACCTTTTAAGAAGGGGAAAGGTACAAATCATGAAGTTCTGGTTTCCAGTAGTTTCTGGTTTTTCTAAAGCTTTCCTGAGAACTGAAGGAAAATGAGGGTTTCAACAGAAGTGGCCCCTGCTTTTTCAAGAATGTAGAAACCAGACAATAGTGAAAACTAATTTTTAAAAATCACTCTAAAAAATTACTTATATCACTGCATACTTGCCAAATATATCAACTATGTTTTGTCTTCTCTGTCATTTTTGAATAAATGCCAGGATCATAAATATCACAGTTATTAACACCACAACAGCTTTATTAGACTCAGGCCTGCCTGCATCTGAAAATGAAGATCACCTTTAGGGGAAAAGAGGGGAAAAAAAATCTCTTAAAATCCACCAGATTTCAAGAGAGGCTTTTTCCCTAACTCATTTGCACCTGTACCCTGGCACAGCAGAACTAGTGGAGAACTCAGTTTCTCCAGATGGTTTGCTGAGTGTACTGAGCATCAGCAGCAAGCAGAGCTTTCCAGCCTGGTGAGCTGCGTAGGACAAGAGAAGGTCGCAGGGATGGCCATGCTGGGGGACATTTCCACCGCTCCTGCTGCAGCTGGTCACCCGCTCCTGGCATCAGGTCACCCACTCCTCTGAAAGTCCTCCCAGGCTGCCTCTCCCTGTCAGGGTGCCTGTGGGCAAACCACATGTCCACCAGCTAGAATCCTTTTCTTCAGGATGCCTTTGTGCTTGTTTTTCCCATCGAGGAAGGAGTAAGTCACGTTCATTATTTATTTCAGTTATTCCTCCCTTACAAATCAAACAAAAAAGGTCAACAGTGTTATTCCACCCTATTTGTTTCCTCAGTGTTGAAGTCATCGTTGCTGTGGATTTCCTGGCTCTCAGCAATTGACAGCAGAGAGAACAGCTACCTGACAGGTAGGCAAGATCTTTCTCCTGGAGGTTAGATGTGGCGTTGTCTGCTTCCCTCTGCTTTTTGTTTGTGGTATTTATTTATTTTTTCTTTCATATTTTTCTTTTCAGAAGGGTAAGGCACTGTGTTGTTCCTTTCTCCCCTTCTCCTCCTTCAAAGATGGACTGAAACTTGACCTTCTGATTGTTCATCTCAGATGCTCTCAGGAAAGCTCTAAGTGGTAAATGAGGTTCCAAATGCAGGAAGAGATTACTGTATTTTTCTTTTCCTTTTTAAAACCTTGAATAGATGAAAATAGATGGTAATCAACAAACCTGTGGCTAGAGCAAAAATCCCTTTAACTCACATTTTACTTCAATTACATTCAGGACAAAGAAACACATTGCACCGTGTGCATGAATAGATGCTTTATTATTCAAAACAAGCTTCAAAGAGCATTACGTCCCCTATAGAAAATATGCAATCAGTGTTTAATTCAATGGTAGGATGCAAATTTAAATTCCCATAAGGGGAAGACTGTTAATGCCATTTAAATTGGTTGTAAATTACAGATAATACGCTTGAGACCCGAATACAGATTAGGAGAGTGTTGCTTTATGAATCCAGCCCTGCTTTGAACTTACTGAGTATTTATTTATGGACAATAAGACAGTGCAGGCATGTTTACACCTATATAGTCATCTGACACAATACATATGCAGACAAAAAAACCATTTTGTTTTTAAAATACAGAAGCTGTTAGCTCCAGTTTGATGGGGACTGGTTGTGTGGAGATGTTTTTTGGTTGCAACCATGTCTGTTCTCCTCTCTGTCTGCTCCAGAGCCATGTGTTTTTGTATCTTATGAATCACACAGAAATTAGCCCAGAGCAATTGCCATGTCCCTATTTTATTAACAGTGGAGTGAAATCCTGGGTGCTTAGTGTAACCCATTGGCGTGGGCTTGGGGCACCAGCCCTTTGCAGGGCTCAGAGGCTGCTGCTGCCTTTGCTGGAGTTGGTACCTTGGTTGTTTCACTATAGTGGATGTGGTGTGTCCCTCCCCATGGCCATGGCTGCCACGGAAGGAGCCTCTCAGCAAGAGTTTTTAGGAGATTTTTTGTTTCTAGAGAAAGCAATGTTCTGTGGCTTCATTCTTTGTGCGCCAAAATAATCATTAAAAACAACCGATGCACTTTAGGACCAAAGTGTTTAAAATGAGCTGTGTGTCCCACGTAGCACAACGTCTGTTCTCAGTTATTTTCTGCAGTGTATTTCTTGCCCATTCTTTGTACAAGACAATAACTTGTAGAACTGAGATTTTTCATTTTGTAAAAGGCAACTAACTAGTCATTTGAGAAGCAGCTCTGCAAACCACTGATGGAATAAATGAGCCCTTCTGGTATGGATCCCATTAAGGCCACTCTAGCAATGTTTTGCTGGGCTGTGTCATGAGAAATTTTGGAGTACATTTCTTCATGGTGTATGTCCCTAGGTATATCAGTATTTCATCAGCACATTACAAACTGAGTAAAAATATTTTGTGTTGCAAAAGCACCTCACTTTGTGGTTAATTTCTTTCGAGGCAGTAGAGTTTACATCCCCAGAGTCATGGAAAAGTGGCCATTGCTCTCAAACACTATTTTACAGAGTGGTTTTTACTTTGAATATGTATATGTGGGTGGGAGGGTGGAGGGGCAGAACACACCTCTTTTAATTGTTTCTGAACCTTCTGGCTACATCATAGGAAATGCCTATCTCAGTTACTTGAAGTTTACACAACCACTTGCAGATTCATCCTAAGCCGACTGCAGAGAGGAAAACATTTACCCTCCTTGCTTTCCTTCTACTGTTTTCAGGCCCATCCAGTTGTCTAATACAGATGAAGCACCAGAGCATCTTGTGCTTTACTGTCATCTTAAGAAGTTCTCTGCCAACAGAAATATCTTCTAAAAGAGAATGTAAAGGCTTTTATCTTAAGCTTCTGTGTACACTAACCAGCTCATGCTGCTGCAACCTGTACTGGGAGAGCACACGGGTCTTTCCTGGAACTTTCCAAGTCCTCCTGATCCCTGCTGAGGTCTGCACACCAGTTAGTGGATGCAGTGTAATGGTAATGCTCTCACAGAAAAATAATTTCGTTGTATGCAGGGATGATACAATTTCTCTATTTGTACTTGTTCAGGTGCTCTTGAAACCTGTTTGTTACTCTGGCTAAATCATTATACTGGAAGAAACATATTCTGTAATTTATCTCAAATGACTTCCAGCTCTGCTTTAGGGTCACAAATTTCCAGAATACAACCCCCCATCTTACACTCCTGATCTGCTCCATTTATTTCTTAATTCATAACTGTACCTATGTCTACAAGAAAGTGCATGTGGTTTACATCAGCCTTCATCAACAGAGAAGCAGATCTTTTGGCCAGGTTATAAAACCTATATTAAATAGCATAAGATCAAGAATAGGCACCCACTGGACTCCACTAAAACCACACTATAAGGGATCACCCTTCCCTACTTCCAAGTTTTTTCAATTTCTCTGTTCACTTTATTCATTCTTTGAATAGGAGCTACATTGGTTTTGCTTAGTGCTCTTTTTTCCCCAAACACAAAAATGTAGGTACTTTATGGCAATACCATCTTTTGTGACCTACAGACTTGTGGTTCTACTAAAAACATGCTATCAAGTATGTTTGACAAAACCTGTTTTCCATAAAGTGATGTTGATTGGCATTACTAATGCTCTCATCTTTTCATTTCTTTTTATGGATTGCATCCCAAATCAGCCTTTCCCTGAACTATGCCTGGGATCAATGCCAAGATAACCAGTTCGGTGTCTCCTGCATTATTCCCTTGGCTTTCTAAAATATTGGCCCAAAACTTTCTTTTAAGGCCCTCTTGGTCATCTTCTTATGTGCTTTTTATTCCCTTCTCCCACTCCCATTTTTGCAGGATTTTCCCAGGGCTTAAAGATTTAGTTCAGAGGACTTCTCTGCTTTTTTTATGTTACTCTTGGGTGCAAGCTACTTAGGACTACAGATTTTAAATAGTTACACATTATGAATAACCACAGGCTAGGATTTTAGACCTGTATATGCTATGTAGAGACAAGGAAAGATCTCTCTGATGAAGTTCAGACGTCGATATCGGTTTCGTGATGGACTCTTCCAACACATCCAGTGGGCCAGTTCAGCCTTTGCTTCATACTTTTCCTAGTTGTTTGCACCAGTTCAACGTGAGCACACACACATTGCTGAACCAGCTTGACATTTAGTACTACGCTTTCAGTGCTGTCTTCTGGAACCTGGCTGTGCTCTGATTGAAATAATTTTGTTTTGAAATGGAATCATTAGCATTAAAAGCAGGGGAATTTTAGGGTGCGAGTTCTGAAGTACCCTGGAATCTCTAAGAGCCAAATTTCCTAGGCTCCTCTGAAGTATGAATAACTTAAACTGTTTCATCAGTAAGAAATGCTTATGTGTATTTTCACTTCTGTGTCCACATTATGGTCAAAAGTGAACATCTCAGCAAGGAGGAAGGGAGCAGAGTCTTGTTCAACATGTGTGTGCTAAGGTTTGACCTTAGCACACAATGGGGTTGATTCTGCGCTGTGTGTCACATTGATTTGCATTGCAGGAGATACCCAGCACTATTGCCTCAAGGTGCCAGAATCACCTTCCCCAAAATCAGGAAACTTTTATACTCTAGTTACTTAACTGTCTCCATTTAATTAAAGCCTCACAGAAGCAAGGCTGATAGACAGACTACTGTGTCATGGTGGGATTGCTCCCATACGTGACAGAAATGAGTCCCCTGCTGTCCCTCACCCTGCCCACCTACCCCTCTCACCTCCTGTAATCATGCTCTTCCTAGCACAATTAAAGGAATTTCCTCCTGAGCCTTGTCAGCTGCAGATGTCAATTTGCAGCCTCCATTTGACCGATGGTTTAATACGTCTTGAGAATGGAACTGGGGATATGCCTCCAGCCTCGTGTGAGTGCTGCTGCCCCATCCTTCTCAGGTCATGCAGCTGTGCCCAGCCTGTCCCCACCTCCTCTCTCACTTACAAATATCCATTGTGGAGCAGAGTGGAGCATCCCACAGAAAGGCCAGGTGCCAGTGCATATCCCACAGATGGAACAGACTGGAGCAGTGTGGGTCAGGGAGGGCTTAAAGAAGAGCTTAAGCCTCCCTGGAGGCACCACCTGGTAGCCCATTTCACTGTGCACAGGGCTTTCTAGTGTTTATGACTTCATACAGAAAGCCAAGTTTGCTCTTCGAGCTCCTGTGTAAAATATGTGATTACATATCAAGCAGCCAATGTCAAGAGACTTTGGGCTATATTCATAAATGCTTCCCTGAATCCCTAAAGACACAATAAATTGTTGCTTCAGAAGTGTCTTCATTCACCTGTTCCAGGCAAATGGGAAAAGACAATCAATTTTTCTTTTTGAAATGCCAGAAATCCTAAACATAAGAAATTTCCTGACAGTCCCCACATTTGCACTGGGATTTTATGAGGTTGTATCAGTTGACCTTCCCCTTTCAGAGTTCAAGCAAGTTGAAAAAAAGGAACTGTAATAAATATAGCCACAGACAGATTTAAGCACATTCTGTAATCCAGAAAATGGAACTTATTCTAAAGGCAGTTCCTTCTGAATTTTAAGGAATTGATAGCATTACTCATTGAAATGGAATTTAAATGGAGTTCAGAGTGACAAAATTTTGTTCTGTAAAAGCCTCTGATTCTGAGCCAGCATCTTAACAAATCTTTAAAGATGAGATAACAGGAAACTTTTGTTTGTTTGTTTGTTTATTTGTTTTCTATTAAGAGCAGAGATTTAAGAAAGAAGGAGGGAAGGTGGTGGTGGTACTACCCCAGTGACCACCTGCAAGCCAGCCATCACTCCTCAATGCTACAGCCATGGGCAGCTCAGAGCAGACTGTGTGGCCATTCCTCATATCGAAGCACGGACGTTTGTCTTCCATGTCCTTTAGCCTTTGAAGCTCCTTCCTTCTGTCCTTGGTCTGCATTTTTCTCCTGGAATGCATTTCCCATCAGTCACTTTCACACACCCTCCCATGCGTAGGAAATCCCTTCAGGTTTTGCAAAGCCCATAATTCCCTTTTCTTTGAATTTCTCTTGAAAACTTTCCTTAGCCACTACAAATCTCTCCCATCTGGGGCTCTTTAGACAAATACAAGCTGTGACTTCTGACTTACAGCTTTCTGCAAACCCTCTTCCTTTTATTGCTCCCCCACTTTCCCAATCCAGCTATAAGCAGATTTTGCCCACCCCTTGCACCCTGAAAATGTGCAGATCTCATGGTAAGGGGGCCCTCCTTTTCACAACTCACCTACAAGGCACGGAGCCCACTGGGAATTTGCACAGTGTATTCCTCTGCCACTCCCGTTGTGGAACCAAAGCAAGTGACCTGGCAGCGTGTTGTGCCCCTCCACTTTGTGCAGGCAAGCTGTCAGCAATCAGGCAGTTAAATATCCACCTTTTTGCAAAGTCCCTGTTAACATTGTTCACTTTGTTCACTTTGGCTGTTAACATTGCTCACAAATGCCACTTTGTGCTTTGGCTGTGATTTGCAAAACACTAGGTGCTTCATGGAAAAGCCAAGATTGGGGCAGTGAAGTAAGTCCAAGCAGGCTGCCACCAGGCTGCCCCTTTCAGATGTTGTTCTGAGGAAGGCACAACTCCAGCTGCCCACCCCTATTTCAATGAAAATCTATGGGTAAAAATACTTTTAGGTGTCTTGACAGCAATACTGTGTGCCAGTAAATAAATCCTAGTTTATAAAACTGTCTGTACAAGGAAGAGGGAAGCCATTTTCCCCACTGTGCTTCATCCCTGTCCCTAAATGTGCAGCACACACAACATGTATGGAGGTGAGACCTCGGTGATAAATTGCAGAGCAATGTGCTAAATGAATTTGTATTGCAGCCCCAACAGCTTCCCCTGCCCTCTGACTTTCATCCCATCTCTCAGGATTTACTCTAGCATTCCTCTTAACAGCCACCATTTAAAAACAGAAAACTAAACCAGAAAGGTCACCATTACCGAAAAAATCCAACCCACTCACCTGTTAAAGGTTTTTTTTTCCTTCATGCACACAAGAATTTCCACAGAACACCACACGGCCAGGTGGCAAGATGAGCAAGATGTAGTGCTGGACCAGTTACCGGTTTCTTTAAACATAACATTACCATGACCCTTAGGCTTTTATCCCGCAGCCATACAGAGAAATGCAAACAGGGAGCACAGAACTGCTGTTTGGACATGGCAGCCTTTCACTGCAAGCATGGCACAAGATGGGAAAGCGGAGAATCCGACTGTGCAGTGTTCAAATTTAATCTTTCAGGGAGAGAAATGAAAGGGCCGTGGCACTGGGAAAGCAAGCTTTCCTGTTTCCTAGTGACACTCCATTTAGATCTGGAATAGCTCCCAGAAAGGACTTTAAGTATGAGAGACCTTTGTTTTTGAAAACACAATTTTGGCTCATTTCAGAGGGGTTTTATGGTTTTCTGTGGGCATGGATAACTGGATTCGTGACAAGTCCTTTTGTATCCTTTACCAGCAAAAGGATACAGAAGCTGTCACAGTACTTTTAAGTTTCCAAGCCCACATTGCTCATTTTTCCCTAATATGTTTGATTGATGTAGCATCACCATTATCTGGTGTATACATATTTTCTTTACATTAATGTAGCACAAGCCATGTAATTTACTTGTGTGAAATCAAATTGTTTCAATTTTTTTTTCTTTTACAAAGAACTCTTTTACCTCCTTGTTGTGGTTTAACCCCAGCCAGCAGCCAAGCCCCACGCAGCCACTCGCTCACAGCCCCACCAGTGGGATCAGGGAGAGAATGGGAGGGTAAAAGCTGGAAAACTCGTGGGGTGGGATAAAGACAGTTTAATAGGGAAAGCAAAAGCTAGGCACACAAGCAAAGAAAAACAAGGAATTAATTCACTACTTCTCATGGCAGGCAGGTGTGCAGCCATCTCCAGGAGGGAAGGGCCCCACCACATGTAACAGTGACTTGGGAAGACAAACTCCATCACTCCAAATGTCCCCCTCTTCGTCCTTCTTCCCCCACTTTATGTACTGAGCAGGATGTTAGATGGTCTGGAATATCCCTTTGGTCAGCTGGGGTCACCTGTCCTGGCTGTGTCTCCTCTCAACCTCTCGTGCATCCCCAACTTCCTCACCAGCATGGCAGCAGGAAAGGCAGAAAAGGCCTTGGCTCTGTGTAAGCCCTCTCAGCAGTAACAAAAACATCTCCATATTATCAACCCTGTGTTCAGCACAAATCCAAAATACAGCCCCTTATCAGCCACTGTGAAAGAAATTAACTCTACCCTAGCTAAAACCAGCACACTCCTGCATTAAACCTCATTGCTGTCAGGATCAGAAAGTCTCAGAGGCCAGGATGTGTCATTGAGCAATGAACATGAAAAACCAGGTAGCAATGAATTTGTAGCAATATAGATAAATATCACATCATTCCAGTGTGTACCACTGTTAATCCCAAGAACCAGCAATGAGCTATAATGCAAATCATGTGTTGCATGAACCTATTGGAGCTATCCCTTACGGGTAATGATGCACATAAGCTGTTGTCAATTATTTCTATCTATGTTGCACCTAAATATATTCCAAAAGGGGGTTTGACTATCACAGTCAAGGCATGGAGAGACTCTCAACAGAGGGGCTGATGAACCTTTGACACTGTTTTCCACAGAATTCTCCTGGAGAAACTGGCTGCTCACGGCCTGGATGTGTATACTGAATAGGATCTAGACAAGCTGGGCCAATGGGTTGAGGCCAATTGTATGAGGTTCAACAGAGCCAAGTGCTGGGTGCTGCACTTGGGCCACAACAACCCCATGCAGTGCTACAGGCTGAGGGCAGAGTAGCTGGAAAACTACCCAGTGGAAAAGGACTGGAGCCAGCTGAACATGAGCCAGCATATGCCCTGGTGGCCAA
The DNA here is from genome assembly GCA_013397115.1 of Edolisoma coerulescens. Taxonomy (NCBI): domain Eukaryota; kingdom Metazoa; phylum Chordata; class Aves; order Passeriformes; family Campephagidae; genus Edolisoma; species Edolisoma coerulescens. Next base: position 836,752 of record VWZW01002309.1, read on the forward strand.
GAAGGCAAATGGCATCCTGGTCTGTATCAGGAACAGTGTGGCCAGAAGGACCAGGGCAGTGATGGTCCCCCTGTACTGGGCACTGATGAGGCCACACCTCAAATCTTGTGTCCAGTTCTGGGTCCCTCAGTTCAGGAAGGACATTGAGGTGCTGAAGTGTGTCCAGAGAAGGGCAGCAGAGCTGGGGAAGGGTCTAGAGCACAAGTTTGATGAGGAGCAGCTGAGGAAGATGGGGTTGTTTGGCCTGGAGAAAAGGAGGCACAGTGTGGACCTTATAACTCTCTACAGATGCCTGAAAGGAGGTTGTAGCCAACTGTGGGGAGCAACCTCTTCTCTCAGGTGACAAGTGATAGAACGAGAGGAAATGGCCTCAAGGCACACCAGGAGAGGCTTAGATCGGAAAGTAGGAAAGATTTCTTCAGTTAAAGGGGTGTCAAGCATTGGAACAGGCTGCCTGTGCAAATGGTTGAGTCGCCATCCCTGGAGATATTTAAAAGATATGTAGATGTGCTCAGAGACATGCTGTAGTGGTGGACTTGGCAGTGCTGGGTTAAGGGTTGGACTTGGTCATCGCAAAGGTATTTTCCAAGTTAAATGATTCTACAGTTCTATAATTCTGTGATAGCTGATGATGGCTGTGACCTGAAGTCATGACAATTGGCTAGCACCGCGATGGGCATTTGGAGTTTTCTTCCCTGTTATGGATCAAAGAGAACTGGAGCCATGTGATTTCCTTAGTGCTGGGGACTTCTGTGTCCTTGGAAAAGGGTGAGATATACTTCAAACATCTTTAATAAAAGAAAATGATGATAAGCCATTCTCCAGGCAAGAGTTGTAAATACCACTGTGTATATTGGCTTTTAAAATAGAGACATTAGCCAGAATATCTCAGACTGTGTAATTTAGTGTCTTTTATCATTTCATCTTCTAGTTACAGTACCAAGAGGAGTGATGTCTGGAAGATAAATTTAATATGCAGAAGAAAATCCCTCACTTAAAATGTATTTAATACTTGAATGGTGTAATAGAAAGGCCAGTTTTATTATTTTTCCAAAAATGGACTTAAAAACCCAGTACCTCCTGAAAAATGGCTGAGTTTTTGAAAACCACCTAATCTTTTACAAGTTCCAGATCTTTCTCTTCTTCAACATCATGTTGAAAAGTTATTGTAGTCTGAGAACCCCAGTATATTTTTCATGACACATTGGTGAGCAGCAATGGGTTAAGCAGTGGGTTGTTAAACATAGACTACAGTAATGCCTATTTCCCAGTAGAATGGAGGATGCAGACTTTACAAGTTTCTAAGGTGAAATTATAACAATGACTCTGACTGGTCTTGAAGCTCTTGTACTGAAGCAGATGTTCATACTTTACCTCCATGTGTGATATAGCTATTGAACAAAATTAAATGGCAAAACAGATGCAGTCGATATGGGATGTATGCAATTTGATGACCTTATGGAAGCAAGGAGGAAATCAGACTTCACAACTCTTAGTGGTCTGCTCATTGCTTGTGGAAGGTTAAGGCCAACAGGTGAAAAAGATTGAGAGGTTATATTGAAAACAGGATATTCTGAATGAAAGAAGAATGTAGTCCCTGCCATGCAGTCTATAGGCAACCTGTAATCATCAAAACAGAAACCTGCTTTTCACATGGCATGTAGGCAACAGTGTCACAGAAAACAAGGACTATGGCAGCTCTGCATTTGTATTTCACCTAAAGAAAAAACAGAATTAAGCCAGGAGAAAAGAGCATGTCAAACTAACCCTCTCTTGGAGGCCAGAAAAATCATCCCAGGGACTGACAATGTCAGCCATGTCTGTATGTCCTGGAGGACAACCAAACGTGCAGAGGCACAGTGAGTGAAGATAAGGCCAACCAGCAGGACCCAGGAGGCACCCTGGGCATCCTGCTTTTGGTAAGGCTTGCAAGGGAGATTGCTGAGGCACTGAAAAGTTCTTTACCTTATGAAATACACTTGCTGAGGTGTGAGTGCTGGGGATAAGTCATCCAGAGAGAAATTTGTCCTTCTGATCTGCCATACGAATCACAGTGAAGTGGCAGGAGTGCAGCGTTTGCTTGGCTGCAGAGCATGAAGGGGACTCAGTCCTCCACGCCTTCCAACACAGCGGGCCAGATCCCATTTCCCCCCACCATCCCATCTGGTTAGGTGCCAGCACTGCAGGCAGCATGGCCTTTGCTGCGAGAAGCCAGACTCCCTCCTTGCAGGAGGACTATGTCCTGACTTTTCCTGAGCTGGCATCTGACCTTGCTCTTGATCCATCCTGGCAGGCACCCTACATGCCCCAGCAGACTGATCTGTGCGTCCACTTATCGGTGCCAGGTACCTGAACCACACAGGAGAAGTTTGAAATCTGCAGGAAGATGTCCTTACCCAAGCAGTGCAAGTGGCCTGAGGTGCTTCAGTCCCTAGTCCCTGTATCACACCTAGAGATGCCTTGAAGAGTATGAGTGTCTGTGTCTGTGTGTGTACATGTGTGGGGCAGCTGAGTGAAAAGAATAGATTTTTGTGCTGTGTGCTCCTGTCTGAGACATACAGATTTCATAGGAGAAATCATGCAGAAGTCAGCCCAGAGGTGAAAAAATATTCCCCATAGGAAGGTGTAATCAGAGCTATGCATCTTCACCTGGCCTATGCCTCACCTACACATGGGACAGCAGCACTGCTATTTCCAGCTCTGCTGGAAACACTTTTCCTCCCTGCTCTTGGAAGAGCACTAACACTTCATAGTGGTGACTCACAGCCGTTCTGTGTCTGATGGACCCTCCCAGGCTTGTCTGCCATACCTGTAGTTTCTGACACAGGAGCCTCCAGTTTATGTCAGCAGTGCTTGTCCAGTGCCTGAGAGCAAGACTTGACGTTCAGCACTATTGAACGTCATTTGCTTTCTATCACTCTGGCTTTCAAGGTCATCCAGTTTTCCTGCATGGTCAAGCGCTGCACACTGACCGGGGTCCTCATTCCAGCCAACAGGAATACCTTTATAGGAGACTTCTGCAAATGGCTGATTAACAGAACGAGTCAGGATATGACATTAGTTCGCAGTGTGTCTCCCAGATCCCACAGCATCACTTGTAGTTCAGAGACCAATCAACTCACGTTGTGCTTCTGGAGCACAGGTTTACCATACAGCAGTTTCTGCCCAAAAATGGCTCTCCTGCAGCAGCATCCATGTGGAGCTGGTAAACAGGCAGCTGAGACAGCTGGTGAAGACCTCATCCTATGTCCAGTTGAGGTGAAATGGGTATTGTAAGCTTTAGGAGGGTTTTTCACCAAGTATTTTCCAAAATAATGTTGATGGATGACTGTCAAAGCATCTTCCCCCCAATCTGTACCCCTGTGTGTTTTACATGGAGCTTGGCGTTCTTGCACCATTTCAGGGTCCACATGTGGGAATGCCAGTGTTTTGATCAGCCATCCTCAGCACAGGTGTAAAAATCCTGATTTAAGACTAATTACGGCAAAGTAATTATTTCTGAGCCATGATGGCAGGCAGTCCCAATTAACTCTAAATAGGATGTAAGTAGCGGGGGGAGAAACCCTTATGTAGGGGGAATCTAAGCTAGAAGGGGCCAAGGAGAGCCCAGACACAAGTAAAATAAATAGGAATCTTTCCAAGCAGAGGATAAGGCTGTGTTATTGCCTCTCAGTTTCCAGTAGCCCAGAGTTCTTGAAAGAAGACAGACAGAAGGTTGGGCTTTCTCTGCTCTGCTGCAGATGTGGAATGGCCTTTCATTCCAAGTAAAATGGCCTTTCAGTAGCCCCTGCCAAATAAAAAAAATTAATAAATTACCTTTACTGGAGTTATTTTCAGAAAGGTAGCTCTACCACTGTTACCAGCACCAATATTCTGGTAGCCGTGTCCCCAGATTTTCATGTTTGGCATGTTTTACGTTCTCAAGAGAAACCCATCAGACAGCGGCTACCCAAAGGAAATCCTGTTTGATTCCTCCCTGGTTTATTCTAGGCGCAGCCCTATGGTGAGTGTCTCATGCCTTTGGGTTTCCTCCCAGTCCACAGACCTGGGCTGCTGGGCGGTTGCATTTTCAAAAGCCAAACATAAAGGTCTTCAAGAAGATTTCAGACTCATTAATAATATTTTACAGTGCTATCTCAAAAAAAAAAAACAAAAAAACACTTTCCTCAAACATTACAACTAACTTTCTGATTTTAATATACATTTGTCTCATGGGGTTTTCACCCATTAAGATAGATTAAGTGACTATTCTAATGTACAATAGCAGATTTTGCCCTGTGGTTTAGTGGCTGGCTGTGGTTGACTGATACCCAGCCCTCTGAATCCCTGCTGAGTATCTAAGCTCCATGAGCAGCAGTGAATGCATTTAATCTACATAAAAAGAACACAAATTGCATGTTAGCCTTTTTGAGCCCAGTAATCAGTTTTACAGTTTACTTGGTATGCTTCTCCGCAGTCCTAGTGGCTCCAAGGAGGTTCCAAGGATTCTTCCTTTTTTTTTTTCCTTGCCCATCTCACGTAGAAGAAAAGTGTTTGCATTTTGATTGTGCTCATTCCCTGACCCCTGTAATTTAACCATTGTTCATATTTAGTGCTGACTGGAGTCCTGCGGGGCAGCTGATAACAATAATTTGTAATAAAGCATATGCAGGCTCTATTTTTTATCCTTGTTTTCCCTAATAATGCGAAATTAAATTTATTAATTAAAACAGATGAAGTAAAATAGGATTCCGGGGCTGCCAAAATACATGGATTATCCCAGCCTCGCATTTAGGATGATTATAATATTTGGCATGTATACAGCACTTCAAAGTGGCATCGCAGTTAATCCTTACCCCACCGCCCCTCTGAAGTGTGTTGTTATTCCTCAATTTGCGGATGGGGATGCCCAAGCAGAGAGGTTAACTCCAGAATGAGCCAAAGCCTGCGCAGGCACAAGCGGCTTCCTGCAGCACGGCCCCCTCTCTCCTCCCCCCAAGTGTGATTTTGGATGATCCGGAGATTACCGGGGAAGCCTGCAGGTCCCCGGAGCTTTTGCAGGGCGGGGGACTTGGAGGCAAGGATCTGAAATGGGCTTGGAGGCGGGGGGAAGGGGAGGCTCGCTCGGCACTGAGCACATCCTGACAGGCCTGACAGCGGCATCGTGTGTAGACCACGAGGTGCAAATTGAGTTGCTCATTTGCCAGCTGCATCATGCAGATGAGGAGCTCATCCCAAAATTATTATAATCCCAAACACATACATGCTCTTCGGGACTCAGATAAAAAACCAAAACTAAACTAACAGCTGGGGGAAAATGTGCAAAATGCTCTTTAGACCAAATAGTTCTCTGGCAAAATGTCGTTTCAGCTAAATATTTTGTGGGGTAGTGTTGTTACCAATGTTGGCAGATGAGAAAAAATTGTAATCATCCATCTCCGTTCAATTTCAGCTCAGGTAATTTTGATATTTTTTGCTTTTTTCATGCACAAATAGCCTTTGGTGTGTGAGTGAAAACAAAAAGGAAATTAAACATGCCAACACATGATGTCTTGACAGATCTGCAATTTATTTTGGAGGGGTGCTGGATTTTGTGGGACACTGCAGGATGCAGCTCTCCCTGCTGGGGCTCAGGACTGCTCCCTCCCCCTGCACTGCAAATTCCAGAATGGCAAAATCCTGGTTTCTGAGCAGCTCTGGTAGAGACAATGGGAGCATGCACAAGCTGGGATTGAGACTGTCCATGACAGGTTTTCTTGTTATGATCCACAGGCTGTACAAGTCCTCTGCTGCTCTTTGGGAGCAGTAAGGCACTGGCACGGGCTGCTTGGAGAATCTGTTCATGCCCCATCCCTGGAAGTGTTCAAGGCCAGGATGGATTGGGCTCTGAGAAACCTGATCTAGTGGAAGATGTCCCTGTCCATGGCAGGGAGTTTGAAACCAGATGATCTTTAAGGTCCAACCCAAACCATTGATTCTATGATTCTGCAGGGAGCAGGCTGGTGTGGAAGCAAAAAGCAACTGATTCTGCCTAAAAGGCTTGGTTTTACCCTGCTGAGGGGGGATAAAGGGTAACCCTGAAACTGTGGCACTCTGGTGAGTCTGCTGAGAAGACTGGGGGCAGGCAGCTGCTCCAAGGGCTGTGAAGGAGGCACAGTCCGATCTCAAACAGACACAGGGGTTGATAGTGGGTGGCAGTGCTCTTCCAGGGAGTTCAGCCTGGGTACTCCTCATGAACCACAGGCTACCCAACAGGATGGGGGATGCGGGGTATCCTTGCTGAAGGGACAGTCATAAATCAGCCCATGACACAAGCTAATGAGGACCATAACGAGGGGTGAGAAGACGAGGGTGGCTGATAGCAGACAAAGCTTATGCAACTGGGAACATCATGTATGGCTGGGACACTAGCTCATAACCTCTATTGGCTGTGACAGATGAGGTTAACAGGATCATCTCCTTATTCTTCCCCAAAATGTCTATCTTTGGCAGATGGTAAATCCTAGCAGCTTGAGATGGTGAACATTACAGAAAGCTGTGAGGACTTCAGAAACAGATCACATCTTTTTACCCTACAGGAAATCTTTAGAACATCTGGAGGGCAGCTATAAAATTTTCTTAATTTATGTTTTAATTACATGTTGAGATTGTTAGGCTAAGCATCCTCTTCTTTAAAAAGAGAAAACTTCATGCTCAAAATATACAGAAAATTAAATATCTACCAAGAACTGTTTTGGTTAGTTGTCACTTGTAACTCACTATATTATAAATAATAGGAGAGGGAACATTAAAACATGAGTTTCAACAATTTTCACTAAGAGTCCAACAAAGAAACAGACTATAGGTGTTGACAAGAATTGTTTAGCAGGGAATGATATTGCATAATGCAGAGCCTGTGAACATCAGCTTTACATAAACTTCTTCCATATGAAACGTTAATCAGGATGGAGAACTGAAGGATCTGAAAACAATCAACATTTCTCCTCTCAAACCCCTGATGTTCAGTGTGAAGAGCTTATGCTCTCCCTGTGTGGTGGGAGTGCAGGAGGATGTGAGGTAGCCATGGGCTGGTCAGAGGTGGGCACATTTTCTGAGGTGTGTTGGGCCGAAAGCCCCACGTTGCCCAGACTGAGCCCACTGAAGGAAGGTGCTTGCTCAGGGTAGAGGTGTGGGAGCCAGTGAAATGAACTTCTGAACCAGGGTAAACCAGACCTGAATGAAACTGGGATGGTGATTCAATGGTACAAATTAATAAAAGAAGGAATAGAAAGTGCCTGGGAGGTTTTAAAGGATTAATGCAAGGGGAGGCCAGCAGCAAAGGAGACAGAACTACAGATGTACCCACATATCTTAGATAAATAGATGGATTACTATAGTTCCTACAAACTGACTTGGGTGATAAATGAAAATATTCACAATGTTAATGTAATGGCTATATGCAAAATACGAGTGTATCTTCAACTATACTGATATGAATATATTTCATATGCCTATGGCTACATATGAAAATATATCAGCATGATTCATGTATTTTTTGAACCAGAATTTGTAAGGAAGGATTATTTTTCAGAAATGTAAACAACTGTATTTGGCAGTTTCCAAGTGAGATTTCAATTTTGCATTTTCAAATTACATTTTCATTGTCATAAATGCAAAATGCATTTGCAAAAAAAAAAAAAAANCTAGTGGTGAAATACAGTTTGATTGCAAAATATATGCTGTTCCCAAGGGAACTGCTCCTTGAAAGGACTTACTAGCTCTGATTAGACCCATGAGACAATCATTTGCTCTCAGCTTAAGCTAGTATGAAGCCAGAGAAAGACAATTGGCTTGAAGAACCTGTGTTTCAGTCACCTGGCAAGCTTCTCTTCCTTGGGTACAAGGGACCAAACCAAGGTTATTATGACCAGAGTATTGCTTTTAGCAGATCAGAGCAGCACACTGGCTGAATATGAGGGTTGGATCCACCACTGTGGTTGGTATTGCCTCCTGATACGCTCGTGCCGTGCCCATTTAAACTAGCAGTGACTTCATCTGTTCGTGTCAGGGGCAAAACTTGCCTTAGACTGTGGGGCACAGCAAGTTCTGAATTAAAATGTCTCTTCTTTTGGTGCTAAACTGATCAAGGTGACACCACCCTGGGAAGGTTCAGGGGACCATGCCCAGGATCCGCTGCACCTGCCATCAGTTTGACATCTCCATCATCTCTAGCCCACCAGGGAAGGCCACTGGGCTGTGTGTACCCCTGCTGCTCCCAGGACCTGGCACAGGGATGCTCCAGAGACTGGTGAGATCTCTTTCTCTCACTTTCTCCACAGCCCTCCCCACTGGGGCTGGACCCCCTCTGCTTACAGTCATGTTACAGTGGGTCAGATCTTCAGTATGCACAACTTGGGAATGCACCTTTAAGTGCAATATTCCAAATTATCTAATGTTTTTGTCCCTCTAAATGCTTTTGGGATATATTTCTAGAGTTTCTTAATTTTATTTTTTTTTTTTCAGCACCATTAATCTTAAAGATTAATGCAAAGTCAAGCAATCTTTTACTTAAACAAAGTCACTCACACATATACTTTCACTCACCACCTCTTGGGGAGCTAATGTTTATATGCTGAATTCTGCAAATACAGTTTAACTCCAGTGTGCCCACTGCCCACCATAAATATCAGTGCATTACTCTTTTGAGTCACATAGTATATTTTGGACTTCAGGAAAGTGAAGCTAGAACAATCCCAAAATTGGAGTGTGTATTCCCACAAATAACTACCATTTGCCTTTGGAAAGCTGCAGTGCTCTGCAGAAGGAGGCTCGGGATCAGAAATAGAAGATAAAATCTCTGGGTTGCATGTCCAGCTTCTCTCTCCCACTCTCAGGACTGTCACCATGTAACTCCAACCCATTGTCTTTCTCATCTTGCATGGCCACAAACGTATGCCTCGGCCCCTCTGGTCTTGGCAACTGTGCTACATACCGGATACTTTCCCCATGCCAAAAGAAATTCTGAACTATTTTCCTTTCCCTGACCTTTGGCCAACATTCACTGTCCTTCTATAAATAATTCTCCACCTTTGTTTAAACTCTTAAACTGAAGGTATTTATTGCTTGTCATCATATTCCCCAGGATTTTTCTCTCTGCTAAATATAATGGTGATCTGTAGTCACTCTCCATGTCTTACCCTCCCACCTATCCATCCTTCCATCTGTCCCTCCTGACCTGACCCCACAGACAAGTAAGGCATTTTCAGCCAACCGACAGGAAAGAGGAACTTGTCTCTGGAGGGATGGGGAAGGAAGGACACGGTGGAGGCAGAGGGCAGGATGGTCATGCACAGCTTACAGAGCCCACCAGATCACCAGTTTTCACTTGAAGAGTAGTGCCTGATCCCATGGAACCCTGCTCCCAACAAGGCTATTATACACAAGCTGCAGGACAGTCAAATTTCATTATCCCTTCTGCAAAACATATGGAGGAAACAAAATGTTGGAGGATACTCCAGTGACAGCTAATGACATTACTGAAATTACTATAAATATCATCTTTAATCTAATCAAAAACAGTATATCAAAGACATTAAAGCTGCAGATGCTTACTCTGCCAGGGGGGAACCAAATGAAGCTTTACAGATGTGTCATACTGTGAAGTTGTATTTGCATAATAGAAAATGAATGCTGGTTGTATCTCAGATTTCTGCTGCTTTTCAAGCCAGGGGGGACTTAGATGTTACATTTAGTGAAGATCTTTCTTGGTAGCCCAAGGTTTGGGCAGACAAACAAAAATACAAATTATCTGCAGGCCTGAGAAAAAATTTCTAACGAATGGTCACTTCATCCCTTGCTAATTATTACCTGGGCCACTCTTTCATGTACTTAATTAGCATCATTTCTCTTGAAAGCACATTTCACTGAACCAGTGCCGACTGCAGGGTAAGAACCAACAAAGTAACATCAATCAGTTAATTAACTAGTTAACACATTTCCTTCCTTCTTAATTCCTGCTTTTGATTTTCATTTAGCTGCTTTTAGCATCTGAATTTTCAGGAGGTTTGTTTCTGGGCAACCAGTGGTAGTGATGTGTGAGAGGGACCCTACCAATACGACCTTCATGATATTATTTTGCTACTGTAGGGAGAGGTTTGTGCTCTCGTGGGGTCCCTAGCACCAAGGGGAACACTTCTGGGAAATAAAAGAACAGGTGTACATTTATTAAATACAGGCACAATCCTGCTTACTGCTGGAGAAATGAACAGAGACAGCACTACTCCCACCACTGGGCTCAGGTTTCCCCTCCAGTGCTCACCAGAGCAGGAGAAGCTCCCAGGCTTCAGCACAGCGCTGCTTCCTGAGACAGAATATTTCCAAAATGGCAGAGCTACAACAACTCTGGGCTTCTACAAGCGTGAACCAAGACACTCTGACCGACCTGGGCGATGAACTGCTTCCCTCAGTGTGCTCTCCTGTGTCAACCAAGAGCACTACATTGCAGGCGCTTTTGAAATCTCATTAAAACAGAGAGAGTCTAATAACATTTTTATTTGACCTCATTTCAGAAGAAGGTACAGAGCTAAGAAAAGAAGAACCTGGTGAGCTGTTTTTGTTTTGCTTTAGGTTGTCTGTTCCTCTGTGCAGTCACCCCACTCAGCCATGCCTCCCTCCAAAGACTACTTAAACCTCAATGATGTCCTTGCCTGAACTGTTCTAGTCTCCCAGCAGCCTTTCCTCCAGCCGCCCTAGTTTGGGTCATGCTCCTACTTCCCTCTTTAATGACATGAGAATAGCACTTGTCTCTGATGAAGCACCTCATGCAGCTGGGTTACGTGGAAGGAGGTGTGGATCCAGCAGCAGTGTGTTTTGTCTGCCCCCAGCCTGCTCTTCGGAAGCAGATTTCAGGGTCTTCCTGAATGGACCATGGGGGGAATATGCATTATCAAGGCAGAAAAGGGTGATATGGTCCTGGTAACTCAGCATGAGCACTGTCCTTGGTCAACCCTGTGGTCACAAACCCCAGTAGGAGCATTGCACTGAGCAGAACAGCAGAGCTCTGACTTCCCAAGACGGCCAAGGCTGGATTTCTCTAGACTGCACACTACATTTTACCTGGCATGAGGCCCGCATGTGGTCTCTACTGAAAAAAAATAATTGATTTTGTCCTGAAAGATTACATGCCTGGATTTATTTAAACTGCCATTTGCATGAAGATATTCATTATAAAAGAAAGCATCAGGAAAAGAAAGAGGTTCACTGGAAAAAGGATTTCCATTTAGCCCTAATTTAAGTGGAAAATAATGTTTGTACTGCTGCATGGCAAATATATTAGAAGGATTTGAGATTATAATATAGAGTAGGTTAATGGCAGTTTCATAATCTAATCTGCTGTTGAATTCCAATTTTACCAACCATCTTTCCTCCTTGGGCTTAGAAAGTCTTTGTGTTTCCATAAACTCCAGCAGATTGAAAGAGTTTGGAGTTGAAAGCTCAGTGATTTAAATTTGCCGTGCTGCTAAATGCTATGGCTTAAGAGCAGTGAATAACTGCAATATGGAGTCTCTTATACACCAGGGAATCTCCAGCTCCTTGAATTGGTGACAATCCATCCCAGGGATTTGCACCCCAGCTCCCATGGGCTGCTGCCTGCACACCCACGTTTGGATAATTCCTCAGAGGCAAAACACATCAGCAATTTTACTTTTAAACATAGCTCATTTTCTCCAACTTCAGTGGACAAGAATATCAAAGGGCAGAAATGCAGACCACATTGCATGGTGCTCCTGGGCATCCCCTTCTCTGGGGACACAGGTTGTGGGCAGCCAAATTCCTCTTGGGAGGATGGGAAGCAGAGAAGCTGTGTTGATGTGGGTCTTATGGGGATCCCCAGTATGTGAATCCAGCCTCGAGGCATGGCCCGTGTCCTGGTTCTCCTCTGTGCTTTAGAGGGATGCTCAGTGTGCTGTGCTCCAGTAGGAGCAGATCTGAGGTGCAGAAGCATTGCTTTGTGTTGTGTTTTTCCAGCTGCGTGAGAGGAGATGAGCTGACTGTGCCTCCTAAATGATGCATTTAACTCAGCTCGACAGAAAATGTTGACAGACAGAACGTGGGTTTAGTGCTTTGATACTTATGGGGAAAGACTGGGGAAGGAGGAGGAGGATGTCCAACTGTTTAGAATGGGAATATTTAAGGAAGATGCAGAAGAAGAAGCAGTCGGCAACTGGTACGCCTAACCTACAAATGTCAGCTTTACAGAGTGAGCCAGTCTAAAAATAACCTCCAATTGTCTCCCAGCTACTCCAGCAGCACAGCGAAAGCACAAGTGGTGGAGAAAAATCACCAGAGGGGGGAAGAAATATTCTCTGTCTGGCTTTTTTTATTTTTTTATTGAAAAAGCCTATGCTTTTAGAAATTTCTGACTAAAAATGAAGCAAATACCAGGCTCTCAGAAGTCGAAATACAAGTTAACCTTGTTTAATTGTATTCACTCCATTTATTTTGCCTCTATTTCTTTTACCTCTGAAAGGCAGCATAGGCTGAATTCCAGATATTCTGTGGAACACTATAAATGTAAAACATGTATATCCTTGCATAATTGCATGAGGACTTCCCCTACCCCCCCTCACTAGACTCCCTTTCCGTACTCAATATTTTAAATGAGAGTATTGAATATCTCTCTGTATAATTTGCATACTTTCTTTTTCAGCAGTCTCCCTGCTCATTTATGCCCTATGAACTATTCCTTTTTCTTTTCAGAGATCATTGAAATACAGTTTGTCTACAGCAGCATTAAATTAATCCGTGATAATATTTCAGAAAAATTTTTAATGCATGATCCTGAAATCTGTAGAAGCTTTTTCCCTCCTTGTCTGAAGCCACTGCTCCACAATAGGTGCACACTGGCTTCAAGATGTAGTAAGAGCCAGAACAATGCCAACACTGTTCCATCCCTATGCACTTCCATTTGATATAGCAAACCAACCAACAAATCCAAAAGAAAGGATCTGAGACATGTGAACTTGTAAATAAGCAAGAAAAACTGCTGTTGAAAGAACCAAATATCTCTCCAGCGATATACAGGACTGGTGCTTACCTACAAATGTTCCAGAGATGGATAATTCTGCTGCAGATTAGAGGAGCTATTTCGCCTATTAATGCTACATAATTATCTGATTTAAAGCCTCTCTTCCAGTGTGGAATGAAGATGCCATGAGGTCTCTTCACTCTGGAACAGATTTTCCAGAAGCTAGGTTTTTAAACAGTTAAGCCTAGAAAGTACCAATTTTGAGGCTTGAAGCATTCATCATCTACTCTATTATATTCCACTGTTCTACTGTGACTGGGAAAAAATACACAGCAGGGCTTCTGACAGGGTCTCCCCATGTCCCATGGACCCCAATGGCATTTACACTGCCATAAGAAGGTCAAAGCCAAATGGATCAAGCTTGATGCTGATGCTGATGCTGATGCTGATGCTGATGCTGATGCTGATGCTGATGCTGATGCTGATGCTGCTCAGGAAAGATCAGTCACAAGGATGTGGAGGAACATGTTATGAGGCAGGAGGACAGATGCTGCATTGGAAATACCCTGTGTCCAGAGTGGGATGATGGCAGGGGCTGCCGTCCCTCGGGAACCAGGTGCTCAGCTGGTGTGTTGTCATGAGTGCTTCTCCATGATGGGTTTGGGCCAGTGGTAAGACCAGGCCCTCTCTTCCCAACACCACGTGGGCAGGACAGGTAAGGAGGACATGAATGACAGTGTCCCTCAAGTGACTCTCCCTCATGGGGAAGCAGTGATAGGCACCTCCATACAGGTATCCTTAGGCGGGCTGTGCCAGGCTTTAGTGCTCCGTGGTAGTATGCTGAATGCATCAGAGCGTGGGAATGGAAGGACACTGCAGAGCTGATGGCAGCAAATCACACATATGGGCACACTGGAAAGAACTGGCACAAAGCATTATTCAGCTGTTAATGAATTATTTGAATTTTCCCTGGACTCACTGGAATCAGTCCCAGAGATGGACTCATGTCATGGCAATACAGCTAGACTTGGACAGACCACCAGGTTTGGGCTCCAATTGTTCAATGTGGCAGGAGCTCCATATGTGGCTCAAACATGCCAGATGGCCTAAAATACACACTATCCTAAATACTCCAACACCTCTCCTGCCCTGCAAAGCCACCGAGCACCAGGCATGTAGTAAACATGGAACTGAATCCCCTTGAATGTGAGTTGGTGACAGCAAAATTGAGTACTTGGTTAAAGAGATCAGTTCTCCAGTTTGTGTGGCTAAATGGTTTGTTTTACTCAGTGATATCCACTTCCCTACTTCATTTAAATAATATCTCTCTGGGAGGGCTGATGGCAGGAGGCTTTAGTGACCAAGAGCCAGGGCTGTTTATATTTACATCATTGGTCTGAATCCAACAGAGAGCCTGATAGTGAAAGAAAATATTAGCCATCTGCCCAATGCTTGACAGCCTTGCTAGCAATAAAACCAAGAATTGATTAGATATGGAGGTTTTCTGAATATCCCTTGCTAGGGTTGGCCTTCCAGTTTGCAGAGGGACTTCCTTGATGAAGCAGAACCACCAGTCCTCTTGCCACCCTTCCCCACTCCTATCGGACCAAGAGGCAACTCTGGCAGTCTCCACCAGAGAAATACCAACTTGTTACCGATACTAAATACTGAAGAGAGAGAAAAATGGCTCTGTGTAAGCTACTGCTTATTCTGGTGATGCATCACACTGTTTTTGAACTAACAGATGCCACACAATGTCCAGCACTTTTGGCAGTGCTCACAAAGGCACAGTGGGAAGGTAGACCTTGCCCATTACTACATTATTGTAATGTTCCTGCTTGCCAAAACAGAGTGCTGTATTTTAATATTTCCTACTTGCACTTGCATTTTGTCACATACTAAAATGCCTCAGCTGTAAAGCTAATACTTTATAGCCTTAGACCTAGGGTGTAGGTAGTTCCCATACATGGACTGTCCACACCACCAGCAGATGCACAGGAGGTGGAAGCAGCTGTCTATGGCTTTGCTTCCCTTTTGCAGGGGCAGCTACCCCAGAGGGACTGCCTTACCTTGGGTTCACTCCTCTGCCTAAAACACTGCCTTTGAAACTGCTGGTGGTAATGACAGACCAGTGGGCCTACATGTTAATAGCTAAAACAGCTCTTCTTGGTTTAAGTAGAAGAAATATCTTAAACATGACTCAGAGGGTGGATACACCTGAGAATAGATGGTGTGCTACACCTTCTGGAAGCTGTTGGTCTTGTAGCAGAACCCAGCAGCAGGGATGAATAAGGAGATGTTGTTCTCATGCCCAGATAGACAGCATGGCCCATCTCCACACTGCTCACCTGGGAAGCAAGGGGAAGGGCAGAACGCCACACTTTGGGCTGGTGATTTTGTCCCCTTTGTTCTCTGCTCTTCAGACAGAGATCCCCCAGCCCACATTTGTGCACATGTGTATTGAAGGGCACCCGTGTCCAGTGCTTTTCAATAAGTAATATCCCTTGCTTCTCACACAGCATTTCTGTGGCAAAACCTTTGCACCACCTTGCTTTTATTGTGTGTCTCAGCCAGAAAGGTCCCTCCGACAAATGATGGACTTGCATCGTTCCACCTACACTTCATCACACAAGGCAGTAATAAATGCATGGAGGAGTACCGTGCCTCAGGACAATTTGAGCACTGTGCAAAGGTCACTCTCTTCAGACCCTAATTGCTCAGCAAAAGTGACATTTAAAATGCATATCATTAAAATCATAACAAATTTATTTACCTCCTTCCTCATTGGGATTGTTTCTGCATACATTACACATTTGATATATTGAGTGCTCTGGAGGTCAGGATGTGTTTGCATCATAAAATAATGTCTTGTGGAATCACGGTGACATGGGCTGCCAGGCTCCCAATATTACTCATGCACTGACTGCTCTTGTAGGAGCTATCACAAAATCCCAGCAGCCAGAGAGGGCCAACACTCCCTGAGCTTTGTAGGAAGAGAGTGTGGTGGCTGTTTTAAGATGAACAAGTAATATTGCAAAAGTAGGGGGCAAATAATATCATGAACACTTCTGGACAGAGGGAAGAAAGGTGGAGCAAGAAGCACATGTGGATGTGCATCTCTGCCTCAGTTCTGAACCATTTGTTCAGTGCTAGTATTGGCTTACACATAAACACATGTATATATCTTTCTTGCCATCATATGTATATGTGTGTATCACTGTATCTTTCTTTCTGTCTCGGAAGATGGCATTCAAGCCAATGTTTTTTAGGAACTGGAGACTGCTCATCTAAAATGTCTAATAGATGTTTTCTGTCTCACTTGCCATTAGATGTCAAACACTGCTTTTTAGCTTCATCAGCCTGAAAACCACGTTCGCTCTGAGAGCTGTTATCATAGCACCTCTGTGTTTCTATTTGCTATGATATGATTAGTTGAAGGCTGACGAGCTAAAAGCAAGTTCAAATAGGACAGAATTATTCCAGGTAGCCTCAGTTTTCTCTGTTTCACTTATGAGCATTCATTTCTTTTGTTCATGAAGTTATTTACTTCACTTTTAATGTCCTTTGGGACACTTGGATTTGTGTGCCATAGAAGAGGAAAAAGGTTTTGTGACTACAATCATGGCAGCTTAATGTCAGTGCCAGAGACTGAAGGAGATCTAGCTTGCCTTCTTAACTGAAGGTGAAACAAATCTAACTAGTTATTCCTCCATGTGCTTAGCTCCCTTCTTCTACACAAAGACTGTGGAGGACTGAGGAGTCTTATACTCTAGTAAAGCATGCAGAAAATGTTTACTTGCTGCTTTACAAGGCCTGAACCAAAGCCTACTGGATTCTTTCCAATCCATTGAATTTTAGTTGTTTGGTTTTGGTTTTTTTTTATTAAAGCTGGAAGAATGTTTTTGGCAAACAACAAATTTGTCAAAAAATGTAGTTTTGAAGAAGCGACTTGCAGAATTGAGTCCAACTTGGTAAACAGATTTAGCTGGGAAAGAAATAGAAAGCATTCATAAGAACATAACTGAGACTTTCCACGTTTTTCTTTGGAAATTATATATTCGTTCCACGTGTGACATTATTTAAAACTATAAAAAGGGATGTAGGTTGGCTAGACTGCATAGAAGAATCTCTTCTTTTTCTTTGTTTTTTCCAGACTGGCCACTGAACAGACTTGTTCTATGTGAGATTCTTACTCTTTTTTGTCCCATCTTCTCTGTTTAAATCACTTTTACTTGCTTCTTGCTACCTGTCTTAATAATTTGCAATGCTTTTCCCCAGCATGGATTCAGTTGCACAGATTCTAAGTTACAAATCTCCAAATTTATCACATCCAAAAGATACCACCATTGCTTGGCAGCAACCTCCAACATTAGAGCCCATGTAAAATGTAACAAATACTGGTTCTTGCTGTGCTTTCATATATTGATCTCAAAACACACTGCAAAGTAGACTAGACGTAAAATCTGTGACCAGTGTGACACTTGCCAGTGGGTCAAGTATTATTTCCTCCTCACTTTGTATAGGGAACAGTCAAGAGCCAAAACAGACTTGTCTTTCATCCATGACAGAGTCTTCAAAGTGTAACCCTTCAATCCTTCAATGTTGCTGCTGGATAAATCTACAGGATGGTATCCCATGCCTCTGTCAAGCAGGATCCCCTCTGATCAAATCAAGTCAGGTAAGTGAAGGTTACATTTTTCATTGCTGCATTGGCCTGTTGCTGACCCTGGTAAATGTGTCTCCCCCCGAGACCAGGATCAGACCAAAAATTCTTGATTTTCCTGGACACTCCCTTTCTGAGGTCTGCAGTTCATCACGCAGAGAAACCTTGCACAAAGATGGAGGGGCGGGGCTGGCAGCTTTTCCAGGTGGGAAGGCTGGCATGTAGACTAACATCCTGCCCCCAGTCAAGCTGTCACACTCCTGGCAAGATCACTTGGTGATGCCAGCTTGCCGCCTCGGTGCTGCATGGAGGGTGGGAACACGCGAGCAGCTCCCCGTGGGGCGGCTTGGCTTGCACTACAAACCAGGAGCAAACTCTGGAGCTGGCTGCCCTGCTGGCTTCGAGTGACTGCAGCTGCTTGCTTGCTCTCAGCGAGACTGCTTCTGGAAAGCCTGTCTGTTTGACCTGTCTGCCTCCTTCCTGATGCTGAGCTTCTTCTCAGCTGCCTCATTTCCTCCCTGCGATGCTGACAGGGGCAGCCTGAAATCTCTCTGCCCATTGGGCTTCTAAGTGACTTTCCATCTATTCAATCCATCATTAAAACTTAACGCAAGGTCTTCCCATAAGAAAAAAATAGATTGAGGAACAGCATTCCTTTCCTTTCCGGATGTTTTCTGATTTTTAACAACTATGCTCAGATATTTGTTTGACAGCTTTAAATCAAGAACTCAATCAAAAGCCTGTACCAACCCTGCACAGGAGCTTCCCTGGGATATTGCCTCACTCTTTCTTTCCTTTTTTTTAAGTTCTGCACAGCAGGAGAGAATGGCATAATAGTGGATATTGGAAATAAACTCTTGAGCAGTGGAAGGACCATCATTAGTGCTGACAAAAGAAGCTTTTGAGGCTGCGCCAAGATCAAATAAATGAGAACTGGTAGCAGAAGCTGGCATAGCTTATGGATGTGAGGTTCAAGTTACCACTTTTTTGAATCAATTAACTTTTGTGATACTTTGTATAGATGGGTCTAAGCTGAGGATTTCCCTTCAGTTGAAGCAGAGATAACTTTGTCCAAGCTTTTGAATTATTTCTCCTTGAGCGGTGCAAGAGGCTTCCCCTAATTTACTCACAGGCTGTTTAACGCGAGTCATTTCCCTCCCTTTTTTCACAGCTCTCCCACATCCAGACTTTCCTGGTGAAAGCACATACAAGCCAACCTTACCCCATAACGACAAGGACACCTTCCCTTCCTGTGAAAACACAAGAACAAAGTGTTGGGCTGTTCTTTTCAAAAGGGAATTTGTCATGGTATCTCTGCATCCACAGCCAAAAAGTGTGCTGACCACGAGGACCCTACTTTCACCTTCATCCATGGAAGAATTTAATTAATCTTTCTATATTGGCAGGCGAACAACATTTCCTGAAGAGAAAAACAAATGTTAATTTCCAGAGGTAATTAACAGTCACTGAATGAGACTAAAGGGCTTTCATCAAAATTACCAATCAGCTCAAATTTGAAGAGATTCTCTCCTCCTCATTGCTTCTTCATCTCATTCAGCCAGTCCTGCTGAATTAGTGCCTAATAGAGTCTCAGACATATTCATATCCTGTCAAATTCCCATCCTCCCAAGGAACTGTCCCTTTCAAATGGTAATACAGAGGGCGTATGATCTGCACTCGTTGCTATTTTGGATTTAACAGCTGGCTGCGTTGCACTAAGGGTAGCTGTGGAAACTTAACTGAGGGATGTGTGTGTGTGTGTGTGTGTGTGTGTGTACACATCTGTGTGTGTAAACGCCTACTCCTTTGCAAATGATACCATTTATCTTAAGTAATGCTCTCTTTATAACTCTAAAAGCTAATTCTCTTTTTAGACCACCACAGCTGCTGAAGGGGAGAATGGTACAGCTTCAGCAACCAAGAGCGTGGCCTCACCCCAGGACTCGGCTGTGCAGCCCCTTTCTCACACAAGTTTCAGCGAATGAGTAGGGTCACCATCAGTACTGGGTCACTGGCGGCCCTCATCAAGACCTAAGGGTTTAGAAAGGCTCTCTTCAGGCTCTCCTCACCTTGGCCAAGGGAGGGGCAGCCCCAAGGATTTATTGTTTTTACACAGTTTCAGATGTTCTCAACACAGCCCAACACACACATTGGAGTGCCTGGGCAAGGGGGCAAATGGTCTAAGGGCTGATCTCCACAGAGCAGTATGAGCACAGAAATCAGGAGTCCTCCCAGGTCACTGCTATATAAAACTTTCCCTCCTACTGCTTTGTAAATATTTTGAGCCTGAGCCAAAGACAGGTGGTGTTTGCAGGGACATTCTCAGTGATTCCAGCTGGATCTGGAGTACCTGTAATTTGGACATCTCGGGGGACCTCATGGTGACAACTGACAATGAGAATTTCTAGTAAAACCTTTCTGTGTGCTGTGCCAGGACATTTCTGGAGACAGCACTAGATAGGCACAGAGCATGACCTCTGTTAACAATATACACTACATGAAAGCTAATAATTCTGGCTAAAGCATATTCAAAATAGGATGCTTGAAGCAAAACTAATGCATTATTCACTGCTTGTTGGGAATACAAGAACATGAGATAGACATCTGAGCCTTGGGCCTTTTCTGAGATGTACTGTACATGGGCTCAGTGGGCTTATTGGCAGTACAGTGACTCTCACTGCCATGGATCTTTCATTACTAATAGCATTTAAAATCTTGCCCTGTGATCAAATAAAAAAAGGTGTGTGTATTCATCTTTGCTTTCCAGTCACATACAATGATGAGAGATATTTCTAATGCTGTATTCATTTCCTTGGTGTAAAATGTGCCCTTTTTCCACCTTTACATTAAATCAGACAAATATTTGGGGAAGCTCACAGGGTGAAATAGTGCAAAAATTGCCAATTTCTCAGTAGGTAGCTGAAAACAATTCTGAACAGAGCACCAACAAAACCAACTCCAACACAACATGCAGGCTCTGCTAACGTAATGCTCCTCAAAAATAAAAATATGTAAAAGAAGGAAAAAAATATTTTATACACTCATGATATAGAAATAAAAATCTTTGTAAAACAATTCAACAGCCACTGTAAGAGCAGCATTGTAGAAAAATCTGTTTGGGATTTGCCTAATTGCCTGCAGACAGCCTGCAATATAGACACCTGCCTCTGAACTAATCACTCTCTGGTCCTTTTGTGGTCAACAGAGAAACACTGACACTTGGGGAAGTGATTTATCTCTTCCTAAAGTAGATGTCTAAGAAAGGTCAAATGAATTGCATCCTAAAAGTGCTTATTTCTCCTGGCTGACCATAAAGGTTGAAGAGTGACTAACTCAGATGTAAATTAATACACTGCATATATACAAGCCTGTGGCTTGGTGGACAGAGGGGGATGCTGAAGTGCAACCCTATTCTTCCATTTGCCACGGTGGAAGGGTCTGTAGAATAAAAACAGATAACTCCTCCTCCTCCTCCACAAATATAGATTTCCACAGTTTCATCAGATGAGAGATTTTTGGTTCAAGGCGTTTTACCATACATCATCAGAAATGGTATTTTATGCCCAGACCTGCCCCACAATATCCTGTCAGACAGATAAACTTCTTCTGCAGGTGCTGCTGTAAAGAAGTTTTGGATCCCAGCAGTCCCAGCAAGTAAACCTGATTTATAGTACTGGTGAATCTCTCTTGGGGCCACAAGCAGCTAGACTGGATCCCAATTACTGCTTAACAAGGTATGTCTTCTCAAAAAGGTTTTGAGGCCAACTTCTGATCCTAGCTGATCTTTAAGAGCAACTGAAGATTGGCTTCAGTAGCACATCTTTGTTATGGCAAATTCTCTTTAAGACTTTTGGGAGGCTGACATGGGACCAACTTTCTGCTAGAAAACAGACTGAAATGTAAAAAGCAACACAGTTACATGCATTACTGTTATCCAAATTTCTCACTTATCATTAGCTTCCCTATAGCTTATCCTTTTAAAAAGCCACATAGTAGCGAACCTTGCCTACCTGTGATATCTTTGTTCTTCTCACTAAATGCTTTCAGGATGATCAAATTACATATGATTTCTAATGAATGCTCATACATTTAATTGAAAAGAGAAACAATTGTGAGAATGCTGTTCTTGAAATCACTGTGCTTGATTTCAAGCCTTGAGTTTGTATTTTTCATGTTTGATTGTAGAAACTTTGCCTAAAAAGCCTGCACTTGAAGCCCAGATGACCTCAGAAAAAGGCAATTTTTATATGTTAAAGGAAATCAAATACACATTCACATCTGCTAGCATGTGTTCCTCCCATTATAAAATAATTAAAGAAATACAACTAGATCAGGCTGACAATCACTGCATCAAAAACCTGTACGTACTATGGTCACATTACAAGCAACAAAGCTGAGCTTGGTGATTTACGATAATATCACTAAAACCTCGTGATATATTTAGCAAGTGGTAATGGTAAAGGTTATAATTCCTCTGAGGGACAATAGTGATGAAATAAACCACGAGGGTCAAGTGGATTATGACCTTGTGAAAACTCAAATAATGGAGATGGAGCTTTATAAACTTCCTTATAATAGATAATGCCTTAAACAATTTAAAAGCTGCTCAGTACTCAATTTGGACTTGCCACAGGCTTACTACTGCCTATATATTATTAGAGGAAAACCTGAAAATTACTTCTGTCACTATGAATCTTGCATCTGCTCAGAACCCCCATTTTAGGTGCAATGAGCGCTCTTGCTCGGCTCTGAATTCTCCCAACAGTGTGTGTGCACTCCTCTGTCAGTTCTCCCCACCCAGCATTTGTAGTGTGACTGCTTATGCAGAATCTAAAGCTTGCAACACATCCTGGATTGCTGTTAGTAATCACACCTGGCAGTATTAATTTTGCTGTTGTACAGTACTATCCTGGGATCAAAGAGTTTCTATGTGATCAAGTGAGAAGGTGAGATGAATGACACTGCTGACTGCTTTACGTGATTGGCAAAAGGAAAGATGTCATGTTTATCAGCACAGACAATACACCAGGTTCACGCAGATCCTCTCTACGGTTACTTCAGACACTCAACTTCAGAACACAGTTTATATGGGAGCCGAGGAGCCCCACATACCTGAATTCATGCTGAGATTCAGGTGTAGGTGGAGCAACATCACAGGCAAATGGTGGCTATCCTGATCTACCTGGATACATTTTCCTGCACAAGCAGTGTGAAAACAGTCTATGGGATCAGTCCCGTAAAAGATTACGACCATGAGTCACTTGACCAAGGTCATTCACATACATAGTTTGGGCTCCTTCATTTTCATTCTTGCTGTAGTTTGCCTCCTGTGTGGCAACCCACCTCAGCAGAGCTAGTTTTTGTACCAAGATACAATATTGAACTGGCAGATCTGGAGAAGCTCCATGGATAAAGCAGCCATACTGAGGCATACAGGTACAGATTTATAAATTAACGCACAGAAAAAATTCCTCTGCCAGAAACACGGAGAAGCGTTTGAGACCATGCTATCTCAGCTTCAAAGACATGGAGGAGGAGGGAAGACAAGGAGATAGCACAGTGCTCACCCACTTGCATAACAACACTGACAATGGCAGGCCTGGGAGGGCATCAGTCTGAAAGCAAACGGGGCAATCAGCTGCCATTGAGAGGGATTTTTGATTGATTTTAAATTAAGGTCACTGTCCCCAGGCCACAGCTAGATTTGATTATTTCTGTCACATTTTAGAAGAGTGACAGAAACTTCTTTGCAACCAGTGCTCTCTCTCTTCAGTGACTCAATGCATAATGATGGTTTTTCCAGTGGGTTTTGATGATTCCAACTTCCATGATATGCCGCATGTTGGTACAGCAGTGACATTCTCCCCCTGAAAGCCACTCATCCCTTTTAGTACTCAAATCTATGCAGTAAGGACATTAGGAAAGCTGTGGGCAGCACAAAATTAACACAGGTGTGACATTAAATCTGAGAGATGTATTCACGGCTGGCAGGTGACCAGTGACTATCAACATACACCGAGGGGAAAGGGCAAAAACAGAGCAAGCCCAGCCACGAGCCATTTGTCATGGAGGGACCTTCCTGAGCAAGTTGTGACTTGGTTGCTCTCTGCGGATTTCTCTCCATTCATTCATTCTCCCCTCAAAATGACATCCACTGCCTGCTGTCAGATGGCAAAGGGCTCCACAGCTGTGTTTGCTCAAAGAATCACCTCTGTACAGTCAGGTGGCCTGCTCCCTTCATTTAATGGCCTCTCCCTTTTGTGCTGGAAGCCAGGGCCACCAGTCCCTGCTCATCCTCTCCATGCTGCTCGAGATTTGAGGAACCTCTGTCATGTCTGGTGCCTCTTGCCAGCCTGCATGTACCTAACTAGAAAACCATTTCAAGCCATGGATCATCACTGCTAGCCTCCGCCGGATCTTTTCCAGCTCTGCTGTATCCTTTTTGAGAAGGTGAGACCAGAATTCCAGCAGTATTCAGAGCACAGGTCCAGCACGCATTTTCCAGTGTAAAATCTTTTCCTCTTCGTTGCTCTCCTAACAAGTCCTGACATTTGAGTCACTCTTTTGGCCACACTGAGCATGAAGCTGACATTTTCTCAGCTGTGCATGTCCCTGGGCTCTCAACCTAGAGAAAGTGATGGCCAAAATCCTTCCATGATGATGGGCAAGAAATAAATGACCAACTGCAACTGTACAGTTGTGCTGTCTGGGAAAAAAAAAAAAACAACAAAACAAAAAAACCAACCTTGGAATAACAGTAGTGAATTTTAAATCCCAAGATGCTACAAAATTCCCTCTCAGGCAGCTTGACCTAAATTCCTATGGGCAATGAGGGAGCCGCATATTTGGAGCATTTGAAAGAAAACTAGACAAATGCCCATAAATTACTGTATGGGGGACATTCCTACTCTCTTTTGGAAGATGGATTAGGCAGATGACCTACAAAGTTTTTTTTGCCTCTTTCACTAATTCCTACGATGTCATGAGTGTGTGTGCTTTACCCTTTCTTAAATCATAATCTGTTTGATCCAGCACCAGTCAAAGGTTTTGAAAAGCCCATTAAACCGCAAGAGGAAATCTTGAGCGGTTTGCTAATATCAACAGAAATCCAGATGGAATTACAATCATCTTTTATGTACATTCGAGGGCATATTATGTAATACTAGCCATGGATTTAGTTTAATGCACCGCACCTTCCAATAAGCTGCTGGCGATATTTAATAGCGATTTGAAACCTACAAAAAACTCTTTTGACCTTGACAAAACCGTTTTAAAGCCCAGAGCCTTAGGTCAAGGGGCTTGGGATAGTCAGAGTCTGATGGGAAAAGAGGGACAAGGGAGAGCGAGGATGGAAAAGACGGGGGCGGTCGGGGGGAGGAATTAAAAAGGGGAAAGAGGTGGAGGGGGAATAAAAAAAACCAGGAAGTCAGAATCGTGGTTAATCGGAGATAGACGCAGAGGAGACAAGGTCAAAACTAAAAGCAAGCAGGGAGCAAAATAATCCACGAGATTTATGGAGAAGGATGACGCTGCCTGCTGCAGCATCCTCCCGGGCGCTCGGGCTGTTCCTGCCGTGGCTCCACGGTACCCCCGGTGCTTCCCATGGCACGCATCCCTGTCGGGCGCGGGGGGCGGTGCTGGCG
>VWZW01002309.1:862301-904752 GCA_013397115.1 Edolisoma coerulescens
CGGCCGTGGGTGCGCGGGGAGGAGCGGCGCGTGCCGCGGGCAGGCATCGCCCCCCGCGGCTCCTGGCTCCTGCCCCACGGGCGACAGAACACACACGGCAGGGGCACGGCGGCGTTAAGCGCCCGGTCCGCGCTCTGGGGGAAGGAGCTTAAAAAAATGTAGGATGCATTTCAAGATGGGCGGTAATGGGATGATTCGGGGTCCCTCGCGTAGCCGGGCGCAGGCGAGAAGCAGGAGGAGAATTCACCCTTCAGAAGTTGGGGCAGAAATTCCTCCCGCTGTCGCCCGGCTTCCTGGCGAATTCAGGCGGATGGACCGTCACCTGCGTCTCCCTTAATGGCTTTTTCTGGCTGAGGCTGTCGCGGGGCGTGGGTCATCTGCGCCGCCGTCGCAGCGGTCCGGGCGTACGTGGCGGTGGGTGCCAGGGTGAAGTGTCGTGTTCCAGAAGTTCTGCATCCCTCCGGGGAGATGCTGCAGGGTGTAAGCACCCGGGGCGGGCGTTGCAGGGCAGTTATTCTCCTTCTTTCATTTCACCCCACACACACCTCTTTTTTGAGAGATTGGGTCGGCTTTGGTTTATTTACCGTTGTTGATGGTAGTTTTCTTGCGTGCCGTTCTCCATCAGAAGTATTTTTTTTAAAAAAAATTATTCAGATGTGAGATTCAAAGTATATATATATTGTCTAATGGGGAAAAGATTGTTGAGAGGATTGAGTATTGTTAAAGAGGAAAGAGTATCTGGTTGCCCATTAATTCTTCAGGTATTTTCCGTTTAAACTTGATGAGGAAATGTTCTTCTTTTTTTTAAGTAACCTTTCATGTCATTTATCATTAGCAATCGGCTTAGCATTCAAAGTAAGGATTTCCTCACAAATACGCTACTGATTACTAATGTTATGCCTGAAACACTCCATAGGACAGAAATCAGCACACCTCTGTTTTTTTAATATGTAAATTTGGAAAAGCCTTTCCTTCCATTTCATGATTCTGTGAGTGGCCCCAGTTAATCAGATGTGACTACAGGAACTAGCAGAGGAGGCTGCTGATAGCCAGTGTGATTTCCTGTACCACTCTGCTAGAGCAACCTGATCAATTAATGCATCCTCACTATTTTGTCCTTGGCATCTCTGATGAATTTTATAGTATTTCTGTGGGGAGCTCCAGTAGGGAGAAGCTGAAGTCTCTTTCACCTTCAGAGATAATTGAAGCCAAATTTGAAGAGGGGATAACTGTTTGAGTTGACTGAAGAGTGATGCTGAGTTTCTGTGTATACATTAAATTCTGGAGGTGATCCAGTAGCCAGAGCTATCTGGGTCAGACTGGAAATCACCTCAGTGGTGGGTTTTGCAGGATCCCGATCACTTCCTAAGAAAAAAAGCAAGTGATAAGCTTTTGTAACGTGCACTGATTACATTGTAGGCATGGGCTGGAGGATGGAGCCAGTCATGTAGGGGCACGGCATGTGCAATGAGCAGGTCACTCTGAGCACCCTACGACTTCAGGATGCTTGAGTTCACTGTGCAGAGCCTGCAGCAGTATGAATTACAGGGGGAAAAATGCATTTAGATGTAACAAAGGCAGCTGGCTCATCTCCTGCATGAGGAACTAATTTTTTTTTTAAAAATCTGGCTCCCATTTCTGCCAATCTCTCCCATTTGCTGTGGGCAAATCATTTCATGTTTCCTTTTCTCCTCTCTCCTCATCTCTGCCTGCCCTACCAAGGTCTCATCTGTACAGGGCTGTCAGTTCAGACCCCAGCTCAAACCCTTTCCTTTCCCCCAGCTGCCTTGCGCACAGCAGTCTGAAGCCCAGCGTGGTGGTACCTCTGTGCTCCAAGGGTATACAGTTTGACATTCAAATAACTGCTGCTGGAGCCAGTCATACAGATGTAGCAGCCTCACAGCAACTCATCAATCTCTAATCCTACCCCTCTTCTAATCCAGTCATTCTCTGCTGCTAATCAAATTGCCCGGCATTGTTCGAGCTGTGTTTGGCTGCGTGCTCACCCTCGTGTCGGTGAGCCTACGTCAAGCCAGGGAAGAAGTGGCAGTGGAGATGGGCTGAGGATCACCAGCTCTTCAGGACAGAGACAGTCACTTGAGGCTACAAAACCCATGGCATGAGAGGCCTGGTGTGATTTAGAAATACAAATAGTAGCTAAAGGGTAAATTGCAACAACATCACAGAAAAATGACCAGAAAATGGAACCTCGGGCGTTCCTGCGCAGCCAGCTGCGTGCTGGTCGGGAGGGAACGGAGGTGGAAGGGTGCAGCTCCCTCGGCGTAACAACAGCATTCTTATTTTAGCATGGAAGACAGCCAAAGATAAGGAGTGGTTGTCATCCGGCTGGTTGGAGGATTAAAAAAAAAAAAAAAGGAAAAAGAAAAGCTGTGTGGAAAAATATTTTGATGTAGGTACTAAAGGAAGAAAAAAAGCAGATAACCTTGCAAGTGATAGACTAGCTATGTAAAGCTGGCAGGACAAGGCTTCTCCCATAAAATCCAGAATGATCCTAATTAAGCCCAGACCCTGTGAAATGACACATGGCTTTATTTATTTCAGATGTTTCTAGGTCCTAAAGATGGGGCCAAATGTGAAGAGTTTGATGTGGCAGATAGTTTAACCCCAATTACTTTTACATAAATCACGTGATTGTTACAGTAGCTGAGTACCTCTGATGGGTGCCCCAGAGCTACTGATAAAAAAAAAAAAAAATTAAAAATCCCCTGAAAAATCTATGGCAGTGCAGGTGAGGGTTTGTGGAAGAGAGGTGGCCATCCTCTCTGCAGGCAGGAGGATAGGGATGTGGGAGCTGTTGTGGTGCTGTGTTCTTGCTGGCCTGTATGCACAGGCAGCTGAAATGGTGGCTTTGTAGAACAGGCAGCCAGAGA
Source organism: Edolisoma coerulescens (assembly GCA_013397115.1). Lineage (NCBI taxonomy): Eukaryota > Metazoa > Chordata > Aves > Passeriformes > Campephagidae > Edolisoma > Edolisoma coerulescens. The sequence goes on from VWZW01002309.1 coordinate 865,193, forward strand.
AAGGGACGTGAAAAGGGAGCTGACAAATACTCTTGTTATGAAACTGGGATGGAGGACTGATTTATGGGGGTACTTGCTTTTATTTTATTTTATTTTATTTCGAGAGGAAGGAGACGGTTGGTGATGTGCGGTGCTAGCCACGGATGGCTTTGTTTTGAGATGAGGCTGTGCTGGGTCCTGCCTCCAGCAACAGCATCTACAGAATAACAATACAGTGAAACACTTCTCAGCATTGCTTGAGTTTCACAGACTGTTTTCAAGGTGAAAAAAGTTTTCCTTATCTTATGTTCAAAGCCGTAGCTCTAAATCCTCCCACCAGATGCTAGATTTCAAAAAGCGGGTGGCTGTATGAGAGGTCCTAGGCTGTGGGGATCTTTGTTAGCCTGTCTCAGTTCTCCGAGGGAATTTCCTTTCCTGGGTTTGCAATATTGCCCATCCCTCCCAGGGCACTGAGCTACTCTGTAAATAGGCCACTCTGTGGAGGAGCTGTTCTGCTGGGTGATTTAATGTTGCTTGTTAGTTCTGGCTTTCCTTTTTTCCCACCCCCACCCAGTTCTATCCATGCTGTCCTTTAGTGTACGGAGCAGTGCTGTAACGTGGGTGAGGTGAGTTTACAGGGTCGCATCTGTAGGATTTTGCGGGTCCTGTGGGTGGCTGGGTATCCTGGGGACCCTTGTGTCAGCTTCAGCTCCACACTCAATTTCTGGCCTTGGGTGTGAGTGACTGGATCCCTCTGAGCAGGACCTTTTTCCAGCATCCTTTTATATTTCCTAGTTAACAGAATAATAGAATGGTTGGATTAGAAGGGACCTTACAGGCCATCTAGTCCAACTCCCCTGCAGTAAGCAGGGACATCTTCAACTAGATCAGGTTGCTCAGAGCCCTGTCCAACCTGACCTGGAATGTTTCCAGGGTTGGGACTTTTGCCACCTCTCTGGGCAACCTGTTACAGTGTCTCCCCACTCTTCCAGTAAAAAAAGTTCTTCCTTATGTCCAGTTTAAATTGACCCTAGTTTAAAACCATTACTCCTTATCCTATTACAACAGGCCCTGCTAAAACATTTGTCCCTACAGTCTGTCCTTGTCGGTCCTTGTTAGGTATTGGAAGATGCTATAAGGTTTTCCTGGAGCCTTCTCTTCTCCAGGATGAACAGCCCCAGCTCTCTCAGACTGTCCTCATAGGAGAAGTGCTCCAACCCTCTGATCATCTTCAGGGCCCTCTTCTGGACCTGCTCCAACAAGTCCATGTCTTTCCTGTGCTGAGGACGCCAGAGCTGGATGCAGTATTCCAGGTGGGGTCTCACAAGAGTGGAGGATGCCCTTGATCCCACTGTTTGTGTCATTGATGAAGATTTTAAAGGGTACTGGTCCCTGTATGGACCCCTGAGGGACACCACTTATCACTGATCTCAACTTGTGCATGTAGTTTGGAAATGCTCATTTAAGATATCAGAGGGCTAAATGTTCTCAAGAATTAAACAAAGAGCCTGGAGTATGTCTCCTGTTTCCTTCACCCTCCTCAAAGAAAAGGTGTCCTTCAGCTTAGTAGCTTCCAGGTCCCTGCATTGCTCCCACTCCCTTTAGAGTGGCTAGAGAGCAGCCACTATAGCAGAAGAAAGGCAACTGCTGTTGACTGGGAGGACAAGCTGGGTATGGGTTTGGGTTGCTCCCACCTCCCCCACGGCAGGCACAGAGATATCAGAACAAGCCCCAGGCCTGCCTGACTGCGTCCACAACTGTCTTATCATCGTGTTATCTTTGAGCTGATGGTTGGGGGTGAGCTCTGATTGCCAAGAGATGTGAGGGAAGTTTGCTGTGACACCTCACTAAGCTTCAGTGTGGCTGCTGAGGGCCGGACTCTGAACATTCTGAGTGCAGCTCCAAATTCATTTGGTCAGGCTAATTTTGAAAACCAGTCTCTCTTCCAATGTCTGCATGTGCTTCAACCTCTTAATTATTCTGCGCTTTTCCTGTGGCATGGAAACAAAGAGGTGGAAGTGTAGTGGCCACGAGGAGGGCCAAGAGGGCAATGGCTCTCGCCTGCCCTGGCAGTCAGTGTGCTCCTCATAGCAAAGCCAGGTTATTTGGAGGAGTGCAGGTCTTTCATTCCAGGAAAAAATAATTTGTTAATGGCCAGAGAATAATCACTTTACTCCGAAAAGCCTCTCCAGCTGCATTGCACCAACTGTTCTTTTTCAGTCTCTGAATCCTTAATGACAGTAGCAGCTAATTTCTCTTTCTGTGTTTTTCTAGCTGCAATGTCCTATTTTCTCTGAATTTATTGAGAAAATAATAGAAGTCATTACATAGCTACTTGTCACCTTCCAGAGAAGAAAACTTCTCCCTGCCTGAATAGCCATGTTAGTTACTTGGTGACCGACTCAGACAATAGCAACTTTTTGTAGCTCATCAGTTATTAATCTGTGCCTAGTGAATAAACTAATTAACTAGAAGAGTGTTACTGAAGTTCTAGTCTGTGATTATCAGAATATGGTGAATAAACTGATCACAAACAGTGTGACAATGGCACGTGTACATTCTGTTGCGTGTAAGCAAAAAAATCAAGAAGCAAAGGGTCAGGAGTGACAAAGTGAGAAATGTGTATTCGTTGTGTTTATTTGCTTTTAAATTTGATTGTCTTTGAAGCTTGTGTGACAATACTGCACAAAATGGTCCTTGGTTGAAAGAAAACTGTTAGGTGTTCCATATATACCTGTAATAATTAGGTTAAAGAAAAGATAGTGAGGAGCATTGAAATAGATGGGCAGTGAGAATGGAAGACACGGAAAATAAAGTAAAATGTGAAGTATTTTTGTGTATTTTGCATGATACACATCTTTCTGGTTGTTGGTGATGGATCACTTGCTGTAGAGCTGGATCTACACAAGGCCACTGCAAAGCAAACAGGAAGGGCAACACATTGGTTTTTAATCAGGATTTTCTTAACCAAGAAGTCACGCATCACTGTCTGAATAATAGATGCCTTCATCTCCAGCCTTGGTGCTGGGGCTGGAGATCAGAGGCAGCTCTCAGCCCGGAGTTTTGCCCTGCAGAAAGGGAGGGGAAGAGGACTTCTGACATAGCCAAAGCTTGATCTGCAGGCTGTGGGATGCTGAGGAGAGGCCAGAAGGAGGTAGGAACATATAAGCAGATCCTAGAAGAAGGAGCACACAGAAGAGCCTTTCTGTTCTAGTGTGACATGCTTTTAATGCATCTCTGGTCCCTGGGGGATGGATGGAGTTACCTCTTTTCACGTCTAGAGAAGCCATGTATGGTTAGGGTGCATTCACAAGGCTTCTGTGACAGAAGAAACTGGGCACTGCATTAGAGCTCTGCTGTGTTGTGTGTGCAAGGATACATGAAGGGGTGTCATTCTCTCACAGGCCTGGAGGTGCCAAGCTCAATATCTCACACCTCCCCACATCCTTGTGCCTAAGCTTGTGTTCATTTTGCAGAAAACTGCTTGACCACGCTCCAGTTGTGCTACAACCAAAGTAATGTTGGTAGGTGGAAGAAAACAGATGCAAGGAATTTACTTCCCTGCTCACTGAGGGAATGCATCTGCCTTTGTTTTGGATTTGATGTTTAAGTCCCTAACTGATTTTTTTTTTGGATGCTTGGGTAACAGCTGTGTTTAGCTATGAAATCATCACTTCTCTTTTAGGATGCATTTTGGCTGTCACCACAGCTTTCTCTCTTCTAAAGGGGGGTATTAAATTGATGGAGGTAGCCCTGGATGCCATGAGTGCTACCAACAGGAAAGTGGAAGCAGCATAAGGCTGTGTGCCATGGATGCCCACGTTCATAGCATGTAACCCCGGAGCTGTGCAGTGACTGTCCTGGAGGGACCTAGCACAGCCTCTCACCAGAAATGGTTAAGGCAGGAGACAAGGTGGATGCCCTTGATCACAAACAGGCTACAGACATCTCAGATTCACCTTGGTTACTGGAAAGGCTGGTTGACACTCTTACTTTGTATTTGCTTTTTGGTGGAACTGAAGAGCTCTTTGCTCTGAAGCATAAAGACTCAAATATTTTGCGACCCGATGATTCTGCTTTTCTTGAGAAGAGGTGCCCCTGCATTTCCAAGGAGCTGAGGTTCTCAATCGAGCAGCCTTTTATTTTTAAAAACGAAGGAGGTGTTTTTATTAGTTTTCTGTTTTGAACTCTTTGGTTAGAGGGTATGAAGTGGTCAGAGGAGGGTTACTTATCATTTAGATCAGGGTTATCTCTTTGTATTTTCTTATTTGTATATATAATGCACATATATAAATTATTTTCACACACACATATATATATATTATATTTTTTGATTTGTGCAATTTTTACCAGTTCTATTTAAGGCTGCTACTTTAAGGAAATCGAAATAAGGTTTCCTATCAAGAATGGTTTAGATATAGCTAGCCCTGCCTGGGGCAGAGGGTTGGGCTAGGAGACTTCTCAAGGTCCTTTTCAGGACCCTTTCTGTGGTTTTAGGCAGTTACTCAACAAAACAGATTCATAGCAGGTTGTGCTGGTTATGCTGAAAGGGTTTTGCTATAGCATTTCATGTGGTTATTTGTTTGAAAAGGAAATAATAGGTAATTGTAGCATAGTTACTGCTGCTGCATTGGACAAATGTTCCTGTAAAGAGGAAAACAACTGATGTTACATTTTTAGACTAGCATCGTGATATGGCTGTGATTAATTTTTCCAGGAGCTTTGTGTTTTTATATCTGCTTAAGTGTATTAACATTTTAAAAGGTCAAAGGTAAGCTTTAAAATGGATGCCAAATTAAGATGGATGGGGGGAAAATGACATTTACTTCTTGTTACTGCACATTGTTTGAATTTGACCAAAGGCAAAAACAAAACAAAGAACAGCCCTCCCCCCCATACAGACGCACGCACGCACGCGTGTATGCATGCATGGACAGACAGCCATGTTCCCACCACCTGTCTTCCCTCCACACCTGGTCTGGCAAAATCTTATTCATCAAGGCTGATTAATCATGATAATCATCATTATTATCCTAACAAAATCAGTAGTCCAGTGTATTCACTTCCAGACAGCCTTTGTGTTCTTTTCCAAAGTATATAATTTAACTAGTGTGAGTGGACTCTGTAAATAAAAGTAGCTAAAATATAAATATTAGGAAAACATGGCTAATGAGAACTGTAACCACGTTATCATTTCCTGCCCTTGCTATGTTTGAGATGATGATTTCATCAGGGAAGAGACTGGACCCTCATCCCTAATTATGCAGTTCCTTGCACATTGAGTCCCAATGAAAGCAGAGAATAAAATATGGTGGGAATGATGCCTTTACCTCCAGTGGGAATGGTGGCCAGTCCCAGCCAAAAGCAAGGCTCTAGCAGAGGTGCTCTGCAACCACACCAATGTACAACAACTTGGGGTTTGGAAGAAGCGGCATAGTTCAAGGGAAGGACCGAATCTGATTTATGTCCATCATTTCATTTCCACTTGCCCTTAAATGATGATGGGTGTCTATGCTGGTGATGTGCCCTGTGCTTCAGGAATCTCAGCCACTCTCTCATGCAGGGGACCTAGCCTGTTTTTGTAGATGCTGTTGAACAAGACAGATTCGCTTCTCTCACTTCATGACATCTACTAATATAAGGGGGGTTTAAAACAAGGGAGAAAACAGCCAAAATTTCTTCAAATCCTTCCTGCTGGTGGCTAGCGGCTCATGAGGGAGGCTTCAGATTGCCTCCTGTGTCAGCCTCCAGACGCTCAGCCCCATGCTGTGCCCCAAAGCACAGCCCAACCTCATGTGGGCCATGAGGGCTGTGTCGCTCTGGGAAGAGCCACACAGTGCCAGCTGTGGCTGAGCCCTGTGTAAGAAAAGGCAGTGCTGCTGTTCCCATACCCACATCTACCTGCCACCCTTGGGCTCCCCGGGCAGGGGGGCTGCCCAGAGCAGGGCATGGGGGAAGAGAAGGGCTGGTAGCAGCTTCCTCAAGGGAGGAAGATGCAGCATTCAGCCCTGCCTCTGCACAACAGCACAAGGTGTGTCTGAGGCTGGGATAAGGGATGGTCAGATCTTCTCCTGCTCCCCAAGAAGCAGCAAGCTCGCCTAAGCATCCCTTCCTAGGTGCTGAAAATGTTTGTCTGACAAACAAAAGGAAGGAAAAAATGAAAATTGCTCTTATGCTTTGTTCCAGCATGAAAAGGTATTTTTCATTTCAAACTGAATGGATTCTAAGTTGAATCCGAGTAGAACAAACTAGACAGTTTTATTTTTTCATTTTCCCAAAATCGTTTTTAAATCACTCAACCCAAATATTTCTTTTTAATTTTTTTCCCCCAACCTTGCCACTATAGCAAACAATTTCATTATTTGTGTAGCTCTAATTGCAGTGATTAAACAAACACAGCAAACTCCGACCCTTCGCAGAGCCTCATCACAGCCCCACAGCCAGCTTGGTCTGTATTTTGTCAGCAGAGAGGGAGATGTGGCTTTGTGTAGACTGAAAATAAATTACGGACTTTCTGGTATTTTTTTTTCCCCTCCAAACTGATACACTATCAGTTTGGAGAATGAATAATTTTGCCTGTTCTCTTGCTAGTGGGCTGAGAGATATCTCCCTGTTGTGAACCTGGTACAGTTTAAAAAGCATTTGGATTTTCAGTGCTTTGTTCACGTGTTACGCTTAAGTTGCAACCTCTGTTGCTGTTATTAGAATAACGTGTAGGGTTGCTACTCTGTTAGTAATACCCATATTAACATAAAGGAAAGAGAGACAAATATCTCCCATCTGTTTGGAGTTTTTTTCTATGAAGGTGGTGGGTACCTGAAGACAGGGTTAAGGAAAATTTTCATCTGGCTACAGTTCCATCAAATAGGAACAAACAATTTTTTGGACATTTTTTAATGACATTTATTTATAGCAGGTAGCGCACAGGCGGCTGCTATTTCTCAGCATGCTGGAAGAATGTTCTCCAGATGGTGCTTGCTGTTTATGCTTTTATTCACTTCGCTTGAACACAGCAGCACTCTACACAAAACATGGAAAATTGGAAAATAAAAACAATTATGTTTTTACAAAGTGCCATGTGATTTGCTGAAATGTCTGAGTTGACTGATGAGCCGTGCGTGGGGGCAGCGGGGGGGATCACGCCTGTCACAGAAACCCGGCGCCTGAGCCCCACATGGGTCACAGGCATCGCCCCCACTGCGAGGGACGCACCCTTCTCTCCCAAAAGGTGGGTTTGAGCAGAGCTGCTAATCCTACCCTCCGTGTCTGTTCTTCTTCTGCCTCGCTTTTCCTGCACAGGGATTTGGGTGAATGGAGGAAAGGCTTTATTTTAATGGCGATATTTTTGTTGGGTTTTCTGTGGCTGTGCAGCCCCCAAGGTGGGAGAGACACGAGACAAAGCATTTCATGAACCTCGCCCGTGCCATCATGTTCCTTCAACTTCTAATCTCAGTGAAAAGTATTAAGGCCTTTGGCTGGTCCACCTGAAAGCAATAGCTAAAGTCAAGACTGATGCCCAAAGGGAGCAGCGTGCTCCGTGATTTCTGTTGGTTACAGTGGTGAAGACAGATACGTATCCAAATGGTTGGCATGCTCTTGCAGGCTTTTGTTGTGCAGCTTCTGCAGGACTGCTCACACAAAACATTCTCAGAATGGAAGCTTTAAATGAAAGACTTTGGAATCTAAATTTTTTTTCATTAAAAATCCTTGGGAAAATTGGGAAAATAACTCAATTATTTAAATTTATTTTTAAAAAAAGCCCAAACAAACTAGCCAAACAAAAAAAAATCCCGGACAATCATAAAAATAGATATCGACAAGCAGGAAAAAGGTATTTTTATTATTTTTTTAATAAATATATCTTAATGCATGTGTAAAAGAAATAAGTATTTCTTGCTTCTACTGAAAAAGAACAAGAAAATGACAAACAGCAATTCAGGGCATGTTTTCAAATACAAAAAAACGTACACCAGTTTTAAACTTTAGGACAGGACATGATTGTTATTTCATTGAGAACAGGAGCCTTCAGATTCCTTCGAGATCTAGTTTGAAAGCCAGCAATACTTTCAGTGAAATTAAATTTCAAGAAATTAATGTGTGGACAGCTCAACTGGTTTTGGGGCTTTCTCTGGTAAATGGGCAGTGCTGTACAGTGCTTCAGTTCCTCTCCCTTGCCCATTACCCAAGAGACAGCCCTTTCCCAAGCAGAATTCTTGCTACATCAGCTCCATGCTGTTTATCTTCTGTTGCTCCCTTGGCAGTTATTATTTCTTAATGTGTTAATTGTAGTTCCTGGACCCTTGTGTGTTGAGGGTGTGTAATGCTCATGGTAATGATGCCGACACGTTCTCTAGTTCCTGGAATCACAGAGCGAAAAACTGAGATATGGTCTGGGCATAGGGCATCCAGTAAGAGAAGTCAATTAGAAGAATTCAAATAGCATGAAAAGAATAAAGTGGGTAATTGGGAAGAGTAGTCATTGGGTTGGAGTGGGGGTTTTTTTGGCTTATTCAGTTATGATTCCTTCGATGGCTCCAGCTTTGTGTGATATATATTTTTTTTAATTAAAACTTGAATTATGTCACTTGCTTTCCACCTTTTAACAGTATTTCACAGTAAATTTCATTCCTAATAGCAAGTAGTCAGAGGTAAGGAATGACTTTGCTGAGTGATGGGGATTGTTAATTATTAAAAAGAAACCTATGGATTTAAAACAAATTAGACCTCATTAAGCCTAGGTCTGTTTCCACACAGACCAGCAGACATGAAAAAGCCCATCTAGGAGCATGGAAAATCACACTTTTTAGCTGACATATCCGACGCTCCTGGGCTGGCATGGGGTACATTTGCTTGTTTGGTTTGTGTCAGAGATCCCTGGTCTCTGATCTCAGTTCAAAACCTGTGACTTTCTTGGATCTTTCCCATTTCCCTTCCACTTGTCCTATCACCCCTAGCCACCCCAGCCCACCTGCACCCAGGACACCCACCTCACTCTGGAGGTGGCTGCTGGCCATCAGCAGCTGGAGCCCACCTGGCTGCCTGGCTGGGGAAGCCAGCACCCAGACAATCTCAGAGCGGACCATATTGGCTGCTCCAGGTTTAGTGAAAGGAGAAACACAGAAAAACTCCTTTTCTCTTCCTTGATTTTGGAAGGGAGGAGGATCTTGGACTTATACCATAGAGTTCTCTCCATGGCCAGGCTGACAAACTCTGTAGGATACATCTGTTTATTCCCATTTACAGAGGCAAGGGGGTTTTTTTTGTTTGTTTGGATTTATTTTGTTATCCAAACTCATCTGTGACTCTTAAGTTGTTTGTACTTAGAGTTTTTCCATGGGACTTTAGCAAAGATCTGAAGGGCTGAAGTGATTGTTGGAGACTACACTCAAACCTATGTAACCATGCTATGTTTTGAGCTGCTTTTCTGAAACTCTTTGAAGGCGATGGGTGAGTGCATCCACAGGAGAGTGAAAGGTGGCCTAAAATGATAGTTTGAATTGTATGTTCACAGGCATGCCATGTATGGGCTTTGCTGTCTGGCTGAGACATCCCCCAAATCTTCTCTGGCATTACAGGCAGTGACACACTCATATCAGGAGAAGAAACGCCCATTCTGCTGGCTAGAAATCAGCAATAACATTTTGACATCTGTGCAACAGTTTAAAATGAATTATTCAGCACATAGATCATGCTATTTGAGCAGCCAGCACATCTCTGCCCATTTACTACTGTCAGTCCATGGTAGAGATATCATTGATGCCAGTGGGAACTGAGCACATGGGCTGGGGGTAGGTTTTGGCCCATAGCCTGAAACAGCATTTGACAGCACCCCTGCAGAACATGATAGGAATAATCTGCTTTGCCACCAGCAAAAGACCGAAAGACAATGCCAGTCTGTTTCTTCTCTTAGAGTGTTTTGAACACATACGGATCTTAAGATCTTTAGAATTAAAGAAAACGTTAATTGTTTGACTGTTTGAGTTTTGCTTTAAAGAATGAAACTGGCATGTAATTTTGATTAAATCAATGTATTGCATATGACTCTCCAGAAACCCTGAGCATCTCTTGCCTACTGGTAGTAGACCCTGAGCACAAACTGGCAGCAGGTCCAGGCCAGTCTCCAGCTTCTGCCAACTTGGGGGGTTAAAGTGAAGCAGTATCCAATCCCTGTAAGCAAAGAAAATTCATAAGATTCACTATGTCAGCAGCCTCTGATTTGGAATAACAAGCTGAAGTGCTGTAAGAACAAACTGGGGAACTGCAGATGGGGAACTGGGAGGAAACACAGATAACTAAACACCAGCACTCCCCTCCCCTGCTCAAGACAGGCATTGAGGAGAGAAAGTGGACATTTATCTTGTGTTTAGTTTTCTAATTCAGCAAAGTCATCTGAATTAAAGCAATGTATGTGTGGTGAGAGTCCAACATCTGTTATTTCACAGGATGTCTGTTCCCTGTAGCTGCATTTTTAAAAATAAAATGCGGAACACAGTATGGAAATGTTCTGTGCTATGGGTTATTGTCCTTTCCTTACCCTTCTTTAAGGACTATGTTGTAGCTGTCCACTGATGCTTATCTCACAGGTGAAAATTTATTAGCACTCAGATAGCGTTGCAGTGTGCAGCAATATCATCTGCCTGTCATTGTCCATGTTTTTCGGGTGGCTAGCTAAAAATGCAGCCTCTGCCTCAATTTGTACCGGCTCTTCCATTTATGTGTAAGAAGTAATACCCTACTGTGGGAGGACCTCAGTGCTGTACATGAAAAGGCAAGACATATTATCCAGGTAACTGTAAAACAAGTGGCTGGTATAATGAAAGTTAAGCAAATCCTTCTGTCCCCCTGAAGTCAGTAGAATTTAAACATATAGTTAAGTCTTGCATGCAGTAAGGGTATATCCTCTGATAGGAACACTGTAGCTGTAAGGTTTTTGGACCCCTGTGTGTGTATAGCTTTATTTTCAGAATCCCCAAGAGCTTTGCAATTAGCTGAAAGATGTGAAATCGTGCTGAGTACCATGCAGCAATGCTGGATGCTCAGGTGCAGTGCTTCGGCAGGAGGTGGGACCTAGCTCCCTCAGCCGGTCCTTGATGGGAGCGGTTCTGCAGCTGCTGCTGCTGCAGCCGGGTGCGAGCTGGGATGTGCAGCCCTGTGTGGGTACGTTTTTGTAGGGACTGAAGTCTGTTCTAGCTTTTTTAGGGCTGCCATCATCAAAGTGTCTGAACCTTCTTGCCGTCTTTGATCTGCTCATCATCGCTGTGCTCCCCTGGGGCAGGAGGATGTTGTCCCCCTTGGGCAGGGAGTAAAAGAGGCACAGAGAGATGTCAAACCTGATTTAATGGTTATTTTTGTTTCAGCATATGTGGGCACATCTGTGCGGGAGGGTTCCAAACCTGTCTGCATAGTTTGGACCCTGTCTGCTGTTACAAAACTGGTCCAGAGTGGCACCATGTGGGAAGCTCATGAAGAGGGCCATGGATGTTCATCTCCCCAGTGTCAGAGCAGAATTCAAGGATATGCCTTGCTGGTGTAGATGTGGGATGGTGGGGGAAGAGGGGAATGTGCAGTCCAGAAAAACAAGGAGTGGGCTAAGTAGCTCAAGTAATATATGTATGAGGGTGAAGAAGGCTACCTGGGTTTATTGCCACTTGATTGGAAGGATGTGTGTAGCTTGTGTGCATCCATTAATTAGTGATGCAATTGCTCCATGCTGGTATCAATAAAACCTTAATAGTACATGATACCAGCCCGTGATTGCTTCCTTTTTTCCACATCCCCTTGTGAGGATGTGTGTATATCCGTGCAGCTGTGCACTGTATACAGTGTGGATGTGCTGTGGCTGCCTGCACAAGAAAAGGACAGTAAAATAATTCAGCAGCTTGTTACCTCCCATGTGATTTTTCCAAGTGTTTATAAAAGGATCTTTGATATGCAGCACTCTCTAATGTGCACAAAATAACCAGCGTTGTTTTCTTTCCTTTTCCTGAGACGTATAAATTCTTAAAATGGCTCCTGAGCAGGCTTTCTTAGGTATGTGTAGCAACTGCAGCCTGATGGTTTAGCAACAACAACAACGAAAAAGGCTCTCCTTAGTTTCCTTTATATGCACATTGTGCAGCTTTTCAAGCAGTGCATCAAACACTGCTGGCTGGAAATTTCCAGGCCCATTTCCTGCCTGGTGCATGCTCATAAAGCAAAATTGTCTGTACGGTCTGTAGCTGCAGTACTGCAGAAAGTCAATAAAGAGCTGACCACCTCACCTCTATCAAAAGCAGTTGAGAAGCCCTGCCTCATCTGCCTTATTAAAACTGCACTTGACTCCTGCAGAGAAACCTAGTTGGAAACCTTGAAGAGGAGGGATAAAAAAGGAGTCTGAAATTGAAGTGAGTATTCTACAGCTACGTCTTGCGGTAAGGTTAAAGAGTGCTTATTGTGAAATAAACCAAAAAGGCAGCTTCATTAAAAAAAAGGAAAATGCCTGAATTTAATGCATTGAACTTCTGACTTTCCCGCCTACAGTACAGCACAGAGATATGATTAGTTATTGCAGCAATGAGCAGATTTAAGCAGCTCCCTAATGGATTTGTATTTTGAATTTAAATATGTGTATGCCTACCTATGCATGTGTGTATGTGCCTATATATGCATTTGTGTGTATACTCAATCTTTGCAAGAAAAGGCATGATGTAGAAATAGATGCAAGAGGTAGAATTTATAATGCCAAATGTCTTTGAGTGTGTGTTTGAAAGGATGTTTGGGGCTTTTTCCTTTCCTTTATATAAGAGTAATTGATTAAATGTTTGCCAAGCTTTCAGTAATGTCTGTTGGGAATCATCACCCTCACCTTCCCCAGGCGTGCCAGCTTTTTTTCACCTTGAAATGAAAAAAGAGAGAACTTTAACAGAAAGATCATTGCTTTAGCTTAATATTGTAAGATTTCAGAGATTGAATTTTCTGATAGTAATGAAATGAACCCTGAGTTGTGCCATGAATTTGATTGCAGTTAATTTGATTTTTGAGATGCTCAACAAAGCTAGCCCATTAGCTTTAACCTCACATACTTTGGATTTGTACAAACTGGTATTTTTATGTATGTATGGGTAGAGATAACATGGAAATCTCTCTCTTAGTTCAGTTGTTTGTAACAATTACTGTCACTGAGTACTTACTAACTCTAGGGCTGTTGGAAGTAGTATCCTTTGAGTTACTGACCAGTAATCCCACTATGTTTATTGCTTTCATGGTGCAGGGTTAGTTTTCCTTTTCACAAGGAAAAATACAGCTGAACATCTCAGTCAGGAGACACGCGCAGACCCCATCCTGCAGTTTTTTCCAGTTCTCACTGATCTTAATGAACCTAGTCATATGAATAGCAGTGACTCTTGTCAGAAAGAAGTTTTTTGGCTGAAACTCACCATTTCTGTTTATGTGATTTGCTTCCTCAAGACTTCAGAGTAAACGTATTCTTCTTGCTAGTATTTGCCAAGAGACAACAACTGTGGGGTGGGGTATTCCCCAAGGTGGTCCCAAAGTCTGGCCTGTTCTCCTTACATGATTTATTCTCAGTCAGCAGTCGATAAGATGGTGGGAGATGGCCTTTTATATATATATGTATATAAATAATACCAGCCGCAGATAAAGTATTTGGTGATGTCAGAAAACTAATGACATAAGGCTACAGATAACTGGAATAGTGTTATGAGTTGATCGTGTGTGGGAAAAACAGGAGGGGAATTCTGCTGCTGGGAGAAGATTGGTCACTATAGGGGAAAAAAAAACGGAGAGTGCAGTTTCCAGAACAGAGGAGAAACAAGACTGGGGAGGAAAGAGATGAATGGCAGGGGCATGCAAGTTGGGAGTGATGCCGAAAGTTCTCCAGGCAATGGGCAAAGAGTTGAGCTGCCAAGGAGATTACTGCCATGAGCTGCTCCTGGGAGGTCCTGTGAGCAGGAGGGTGCAAAGTATCAACAGAAGTCAGGGGATATATGACTTTGTGATGTGTGGAAGGGAAACTGCCCATAGATGGAAAAAAGGTTGGACACATGGCTGGAAAGAAGGCGTTTCGTCTGGATCTGTGCCACCGAAGTACACGTCAGGCACTTGTGGAGCCAGGAACCAGGCTGTCTCCTTCCAGCTCCATCATCCTCAGCAAACCTGCCAGAGGTTCATTTCCTGGCCCCAGCACAGAGGGGCCTGGGACAGCCCTGTTCCTCACTTGGGTTCTTCTGTCTGTGTCCCGTGGAGGGCTCCTGGAGGTCGTGGCTGGCTGCTACAGGAGCAGGACCAGGGCACATGCCAGTCCCTTCCTGTCCACCTGAAACATTCTGACCTGGGTAGAGTGGGGCACTCGCACCAGGGCTGACCTGAGAGGCCCCCAGTTTGGCAGGGTGAGGGGCTGGGTACCAGGGTGTGCCTTTGCAGAGAGCTGCCGTCCTTCTGCAGGATGCTGGCATGCCCACACCTCTGCAGCATCTTCTTAGATCCTGCCAAGTCAGAATCCAGGAGCCTCCCTTGCTGACTACATGGCAAGGAGAGGTTTTGTTATTCATAGCTTACTGTTTTATAGGGTTTGGGTTGTTCCTTAAATTCTCTTCCCTCCATTCTGCTTTTGGTGGCCCCATCTGAAGGCAACATGTGCAGTTATTTTGGTCAGAATTAGGCAAACCCATTCAGCAGCAGAGGAAAGGGGAAAGAAGATTACAGAGAAAGCACTGATGACCTCGCCAGAGTCCCATAATATCAAATTCAGTGCAGAAAATTGAGGAGGGGCGCAGAAACCTCTTCAGGGAGTGCTGAAACATGGTGCCCTGGAAATGCTCAGGCAACAGAGACCATTAGAGCACCCTCTTGGCATGGAGCTGCCTGTTCATGCCAGCTGTTTTGCCTCACAGTGGACAGTGTTGTATCTTCCATGAGAGTCTATATCCATAGGCTCCTTGCTACCAGCCTGCACCTGATGCAGTGGAGATGTGGGTCTGCATGTTCCCTGAAGGCTGCGCCTTTCCCCATAGCTGATGCTGGGAGCAGCATGAATCCTCACCAAAAAGGATGATACAGCTTCCATACTGCCATGAAGTTAGACTAATTCAGAGGCAGCATGTCCGATGTCTCTCAGCCAATGCTAGCCAGAAAGGAAACAATTTTACACATCAGCAATTTTTTATGATTAATAATATTATCCTGCCTTAATTGAAAAATGGGCTGGTGCCCTTAAGAAAAAATTAAGCTACAGGAATTAGTATCTAACCTCTTTATGATGAATGTATATTTTTACACGCTGCATATTACTGGCAGTGCTTTTAGAAAGAGTTGTGCCATGTATTGTAATAAAAAATTGTCCCGCATTGTTTGTAGTTGCGTGGCACCATTCTGTCTGGCTGACTTGGCTTTAAGAGCCTGAACGCTTGGGAAGAAGCAGTGTGAGGATGCTGAAATCCTTTTAAAGGGAATTTATGTACAAACAGGAGGATGATGTGTAGGCTCTGAGCTCTGCTATCAGTTGTTATTGCTGAGAGATATTCACAGGGAGTCGATGCCAGACGGAGCATTAGCCATTGCTGGCCTCACTGCCTTCGTGGGAAGTCGGTCATAAAGTCGGTGAGGGCTCCTGTTTGTGGGATTTTTAAACACCAGTGAATCATTTTACGTAATAAAGCAGTTGTCGTTGAGTGAGTTTGTGTAAAGGTCTTTGTGAACCGCTTTCTACCAAAACAAAGCTTCAGAAGGAGAGAGAGGCGATGCCGAAGGACAGGGATATTTGTTATGCCGAGTAGAGAGCTGGCAGTTCAACTCTGCTGAAGTTTGCCAGGCACCCAGTGGGAGCAGGGAGCTGTCGCCTGTGTCTGCCCGTCTGCCTGCGGCCGCGGGTGGTCCTGGATACAGGGCGAGTCATGACTCCAAGGCATCATGCTCGTTCCGTATGTCCTGGGACTTTGTCTCATGCGGAGCAGCCCAAAGAATCCAGGATTAAAGAAGATCAGAAAGTCTAGATCTCTCAGTTGGACAGCTGGGGACAGAAAAAAGTCATGCTTTCAGCTGCATGGCTGCCCTGACACCATCCATGTCTCCTGCAGGTTTCTTGGAGGACCATCGCTTCAGCAGCAGACTCACATGTATGTGAGGAGTGTGAATGTGACGTGTTACAAATGCCTTGTTCCCCGAACCTAAAGCGCTTAAATCAGCTCTCATCAACTTAAATACTGCTTACTCAAAGCTTTGAATGCTGTGTGTCAAATCTCCCTGGAAACACGCAGTGAAAAACAGATGTCTATGGTGGAATCACTCGTGCTTTTCAATGTCCCCGGGCAGAAGGGTGCAAGGAACCTCCTCTTTTCCATCCTGGAATAGTGGGAGGGTCCTCATGGAGAAATATGTACTTGGGTGGTGCCATCTTTCTTGGAGGGAAACCTGCCCACAGTTTGGGGCTGCGGAGGGTGGAGGCGGGTCTGGGCAAGGACCCAGGAGTATCTGTGGATAGGGGGGTCACACTGGCTTTGCAGGGCTGTGTGGGAGCACAGTGGAAGCAGCTTGGGCAAAGTTGTCCTTCCCTGCTCCTTCTTGGCCACAACCCTTTGGACTGTGCCTGCCATGGGGACTCCAGGATCCTCCCAAGCCTGCTGAGGGCAGTGGTGGGTGGGCTGGGGCTGGCGATGTTTCCCTGGTGCCGCGCTGCTTCCCTGATCTGTTGTCACTGCCTGCATAGGCTGGTCCTGGAGCATCCTCACTCCCATTCTCTGGCGTCTCTAAATTTGTAGCCAAGGCCTTCTTATTTACCTCTTCCTTTGTATTTCAGCCAGGTCCCTATTAAAGCAGACAATGAGGAAGTCTGCATTAAAATGCTTCCTTCCATCCCTCCATCCTCCCCTCCTCCCAGCCCCATCCTCCTTGTCCCTGGAGGAAACACTCGTCTCTGCCAAGATCCTGCCTTGCAAAAGTAAACAATATGAAATTACAATAAAATGTTTTGATTTGCTGGGCCTGACATTCAGAAGCTGCACAACTTACAAAAAAGGACTTGCAAAAAAGGATTTTCTATAGATAGCCAGTGTGAGAAAAAAATAAATCTCTCATATTGGGCATTATTTAGATCCAAGCATCAGGGCAGCGTGAATGGGAAACAGAGGATTTTGTCGCCAAACCTGAAGGTTCTTAGGAGGTTTATGCTGGAGCATCTGTCAGCAGCTTTCTGCCTGGCAGCTGCGGGTGACTGGCCTATTGCACAGTAATGTCAATATTTGGGACTCTTGTCTCTGTGTGTGTATATGTACTGTTGTTGCTTGATGCTTTAAGACTGGGTGGTGTACTGAAAGCCCTCAGAAGGAAATAGATGAGCTGAAACTTGCTTCCTCCAGGGCTCTTCCGCATAACTCAGAAGAAGGCAAACCGAAATGGAGGTGTAATCCCTGGGAGATGAGCTTCCTTGGGCGCTTGTCAGTTTAGCAGGCTGAGTAATCTGCACTGTCATCAAGATTTGTGGATTAGCTGTAGTGAAGCTAGTTGGCTTTGACATTTCATTAGGGAAGTTTTCCATAGTTTTTCATCCTCAGTCTTGGCTCTGTGAAATATGGCTGATGTGGCTTTGTTATGCTTACACCTTCTAACATTTATGCAAGTTGATGCTGGGGCTGCAAACATCTTATCTGCTGAGGATTTTTTAAATCATTGCTTGTTTATGAAAGACTAACTGGGTCAAAGGCTAATTTTGGGAAGGATCTGCTTTCCCCAGTGCCAACCAATAAATTTTCATCTGGGTATTGTAAGTTACCAAACCGTTATCTCCTGAAGAGGGGATAAAAGCAAACACCATTTATCCTATAATCTGCAAATATTTTGAAAAGTGAACTGGAATATCAATAAAAGGGCTTATCATCAAGGTCTTGTGAGAACTCTTAAGGACTTTTATTTAGAAAGCAAAATGTCAAATTTAGAGACAAGAACTATGCAGATGAGGAGGGAATATGTACAAGTGACAGCATTGTAAATTGTCTCAAGGGTTCAAGGGACTGGAGAAGGACACTGTGTCCTGAAGTCACTCCTTTGCAGAGATGTCTCTGCTGATAAGTGCCAGTTGTTGTTCTGGTGACAGTGATCGAGGGGGACAAGGCGAAGGATCACCCTGTGGGCTCCTGCAATGGTGAGCAGAAATGAGGGTGTGGCCTGGTTTATTTATGAGGGCTGGACGTGCCCTCACTCTGTTGCTGCAGAGGACAGATCCATGTCCTTGGAGCTTCAGTTGTTGTCCCCGTTATCCTCTCCCTCTAGAGCCCCTTTTCAGATGCCCCCTCTGAAGGATTGCAGCCCTGAGGGCTGGGGGAGTGTGGGCTGTGGGCTGTGTGAGCCGTGGGCCGTGTGAGCCATGGGCTGTGTGAGCTGTGAGCTCTGTGGGCTGTGGGCTGTGGGAGCCATGGGCTGTGTGAGCCGTGAGCCATGTGGGCTGTGGGCTGTGGGCTCTGTGGGCTGTGAGCCGTGGGAGCCATGGGCTGTGGGAGCTGTGGGCTGTGTGAGCCATGAGCTGTGTGAGCCGTGGGCTGTGTGAGCCATGGGCCATGAGCTGTGTGGGCCATGAGCTGTGTGAGCCGGCTGTGGAGAATGTGCTGCAGAGGCACCGCTCTGGGGACAGCTGGGTGGGATGTGTGGCACAAGGCATTCAAGGCAGGGATCAGTGGGGACACCAGGCTCCACTTCGTAGAGGGACATCCTTGTGCCTCTCTGGCCACGTTGCCTCCTCACTTCTGCCTCTCTCTCCTGCACTGGTGCTGTCTCATATCCTTTGCTTCCCTCTCAGCCTCCTGTCCCATAGATACTGTCAACAATGATGTGTGGGCTCTGGCACCTGAAATCCACCTTAACGTATTGCTTTGTACTTCTGTTGCAAAACCATGAGTGAAAGGCAAAGTTTAGTTAAAAATGATTTACCATGCACTACTCCAGCTGAAAAATACAAATAGTTAACTTAAGTGTTGGACTGTGTATCTTAGGGCTTCAGTGATTTATCCATCAATTACGTCATTGTAAACTGAAGGTGAAGTTACACCTTCATAAGTCTGGGATAACAAATGATTGAACTGGACTTCTGCTGGGTACTTCTGTTTTAATTGCTTTCAGTGGGAGAAAAGGGTACAGTCAGTAAAAATGCCCTGGACTGGGCACTTTGTAACTTCATAGGTTGGTTTGGGATAAATCAGCAGTTCCTGTAGCATGTATTCCTGTGATCTGAAAAATGGAGAAATGTTAAAAATGTAAGTTTATGTGTGTGTATGTGCCCATGTGGACATATAGACGTGCTGTTCCTGTAAAAGGTAAATATCAATTCTGATTATCTTAATATTGATGTAGCAATTTAGAAAAAGCTTTCCAAGAGAAAGGTGTCTGCAGTGTTATATTTACCAGCATAATGAAATCAGACAACTTTCCAATCCATAAATCACAGCACAGTATTTGCCATTACAGTTTCTATGCTTGTACTGAGCAAGCAACACTATCCAAAGAATTTTATTAAATCAAAATAATGAAATTCAAAATCTGTATTGACTCTTCTTTGGCTCTTTCATGTTCTTTTATGCTTTGACTTGGGAATATATTTTGTTTGTTTTTCAGGCTCTATTTCCATAGTTACTTTATTTCTCAGGTTGAAGGCTGTCTGTCAAATCTTACAACCTTGTGTCGTAAATCTCAGGATGTTCTTTGTGGTGTTTACTGGCTGCAGCATAACACACATTTTCTAATAATCTTCACTGTTGTGCTGATTTGAGAATTTGAAGCACAAAGTTGATCCAGGCAGACCACAGGAATTTGTGGCTTCAAGGCAATGATAAGAAATTTCTTAATGGCGAAGTAAGAGACAACATAAATTTGAAGTTGATTTTTGGTCATTGCAAGAAATGCTATTGCTTAGGAATGGCTTCAGTGTAATATTCTTTCCTTCTTAGAAGGCAAACTGCAGGCGGATTTGTGTATGGGATTGACTGCAGGCAGAAAGAAGAATATTTTTCTTCAAGAGCCTTAAACATTGTTCTCAATATATTTTCATTCCACACAAATGCAGCTCCTGCAATTTTAGCTGAGAACAGTTTTGCAGATCACACTGTGGAGATGCCCTGGGACTCCAGTGCTTGCCAGTCGCTTCGTTTGAGCATTCAGTCCAAATCAGACCTTCACAGCTGGATTGTGGAGAGCCCATGGAGATCTGTAAAAGAGCATGGTCTGCCCAAGTACACCTGTTTACATGACCTGGCTTTCTGTGGTATGATCAAGACAAGCCTATTCTTTTCCAGCTTTCAGAGTTACAAAAATAGATCACTTCCTCCGTTGTGGTCAGAAGAATTTGTCATCCATCTTTGGGAACTGTTTTAGAAACACAGTAGACATCCCTCAAGGAGTCTAATTTCTGTAAGCTAAGGACACTGAACAGCAGCTCTTTATTTGTACCTGCTTTCTATATCTTCCCTAACAAATTCAGTTTTCCACCACCTCTACTTCTTATGTTCTCTGCAGCTTCATTCATCTTTTCCCTTGGGCCAGCGGCTCGAGGTTTTCTTCCTNTCTATTTGGTTGGTTTTTTAATGCCCAGAACTCTGTGTCTTGTACCCTGCACTGTCTCCATTTTTCACAGCAGCACCATGTGCACCCCCAGAATTGGATTCCCCAAACTCTCTGCAGGTGCCACATTTCCATGTGCTACACTTCCTTCCACTGCAGCTAGTTCTAGGAATAAATCATGAAACGTGTCAGCACAGTGGCCTTTCCTGGGAGGATATGTGAAGTTTGAGATGAGTGGTGGTGTTCTGCTAGAAGGCGTTTGGTGACTGCTATCAAGTGGTCCTTTGATCTGGAGACAACTCGGAGGTCCCCACAGTTCTGTGATACAGATGTCAGAACTCTGCATTCTTCACTCTCTTTTTGCTCCTTGCTTCAGGTTTTTGGGGCATGCTCTGGTCTCCACAGGACTGGTGTTTGACCTGCTTGCAAAGGTATCTGCATCTCTGGGGTTGATCCAATACAGCTCTCTGACGCTGTTGCACCAAAATCCCAGCAAGCTGAATGTAGGGCTTCATAACCTGCAGGACCTGATGTTAGGGCCAAATGTGTTTTTCCATAAGGACCAGCAGCAGATTTCCAAGGTACTTGTGGAGAAAGTGGTTATGCCTACTTGCACAAACCCAAAGACAACATTTAATTACTTCTTGTAGCCCTATTTTTAAGGAAAGGGGTTCCAGTGATCTGAGATCATCTGAAGAGTGGTGTGGCAACCTGATCTGGTAAATAGGCTGAAAAACACGTTCAGATGCTAGTGCTCACTTACCAGTGCAATGATTGTCTTTGGGTTAATAATAGCTCCCTTTTTTCTTCATTTATCCCCCAAATTTACTCTCTAATGGAAATCATGCCTGTCACATGTTTAAAACAGATTTTCTTCACTGTGCGTATGGAGGAAGGTAAAGGAAGTGATAAATCTCTAAAAAACAGTATGATAAAATAAATCCTCTCTTATTACGGGGCTAGATATTGAGCTTTTTACTCCTTTGGGTCTTGATCTGTAGCTGGCCCTGCTGACTATGAGATGAATTCTGCTGCAGCAGGACTTGAAGTGCCAGAAACTGCCCTTTTGCAGTCACATGGGAACTCCAAGAACTGAAGCTGTAGATCACCACATCCAGTGAATAGCTGGTGTGCTGTCTGTCAAGGAATAGACTGAAGGAACTGAAAAAAAAAAACCAAACAAAAAGCAACCCCCAAAAAACTGGTAAAAATTGGCCATGTTTGAAAAAATAGTAAAAACTTTGGGGTTTTGAGAATTTGTCTTTCCTTTTCTTGTTTTCAATAATCTGAAGAAAATCCATCACCCTTCCTACCTGCTTCAGACACAAGAAATATTTACACTTAGTTATTTCCCTCCGTTAGCATCCGATCGATAACAGGATCAAAGTGCCGACTACATGCTTGTTCCTTTTCTCCCCGTGTTGCTGCTGTTTGGATATGGGGAATAATTAACTGTGGATCAGAGTGATGCAGCTGCTGTAACCTAATGTTTCTGTCACACCAGTACCCTACTGATGGATGGGCAGTTGTTTGGCTTTCTGTCATGGAGACCATGGGGCAGGTTGGGGCGGATGCTGAACTTCCCATCCCACTCCGGTGCAGTGTCAGGTGTCTTCTGGCTGTGGTTCAGCAGCAGCAGTGATGGTTGTCTCCCAGCCTGCCCTCCTCCCTTGACCAGAAGAAAGGGAAAAGAGGAGGAAGGCTTTTGTTCCTGTGGGATGAACCACTCCAGCAGCAGCCACAGGATGCGGAGCGGATGCTTTTTGCTTGCAGTCCTCTGTGTTCCATGGCAGACAGGCTTCAGCTAAAATAAACCAGTATTCCATGAACCTTTGAAGTGCTCTTGCCTCCTGAGTCACTTCCCTGTCACCGACAGGCAGTGTGATGCTGAGGGATGTTGTCTTGCATCGCACAGACATGCTCAGCCTTTCAGGCCATTCAGCCTCCCACGTCATTTCCCACGTGAGTGGCACCTTTGCCTTTCCTGACCAACATCTTCCTTAGGGTATTTTGCAAGACAGTGGAAAGCTAGGACCACTGGAAATGCACAGAGCCTGGTGCCACTTCTGGCCTCTGAATGTCCCTCCCTGCTTTCTCTCTTTGCAGATTATTTGTCTTAGTAAAAGGATCTGGGAGCAATGCCATCAAAACAGGTTGTCTTCTTTCCCGTCTTCTGTGACGGCCACTGCGCAGAAAGAAGTGTGGCCTCTCAGGGCAAGCTGGCACGCACGCCAGCAGTGCTCCAGGTGGGCCAGACGGACCGCCGCAATCGGGAGTCATGTTTTTGTTCTTTATTTTACATCATGCAATTAAAATCCTAATGTTGTAATGCTCTGGGTTCTCTTTTCTCTACCTGAAATTGCCAATTACATGAAATAATTTGTGACGAGTCCAAAACCCCCAAAAGCCTAAGCACCTTTTGAATGAAATTGCCTATAGGTCTATTTTCTTCTTGAATCAGTCCAAAGACTTTAATTTGATAATGTTGAGATCTTTACCCTCCAAACAATATAATTCTTTCGGTTTTAATTAAAGAATTTTTTCCTTTGCACTAGACTGATTCTAAACTGGCTTCACTAAATCTTCTTATGCTGTAAGTAGCAGTGACCCAGATAAACACATTTAAAAATGCAACTACTGAAACTACAGTATGTTGCCTTTGTAAGACGCAGCAAGAGAAAGACTAAAATAGTTCTATACATTTACAAGGGTAGCAAGTAGCATTATATCTTTAAGAGCAGATTCATAGACCAGTTTAAATTTTTCATATTACATACACAAATCTGTGTGAAATAAGTGTTGCTTAGTTTGGAGTCAGAAGCTTGAAACTCACAAAGAGGCCTATGAAAAAAAATTGCTTGTTCTTTTTGTGGATGACCTTTTGCATCATGACAAGGCCTTTTGAAAAAAGAGGGGATAACTGTGTGTTTAAGAACGTATCATAATGCAGCCACACAGTCAGGACCATACAGGCAACCAGGATAAAGTTGCATTTCTGTTTTCTTTAGTGCCCGAGTCTGCAGCTTCAGTGGCTTTTTGATGCAAAGTGTGGGCTCTAGTCCCAGCCAAACTCACGTGGTGCCCACCAGCCATGTAAAGCCAAGGTCTGGAGAAGACAGTGGTTCTTCATGGGCTGTATCAAGGATGTAGATGTTGCCAAAGGGCTTTGTTTAACATTGTATGGGTAAGCCCTTTCTAGGTCCCAAAAATTGGTTGATGAAATAAGGGGATACTGCCCTTTGTTCTAGGTGCACATTTTCTGTGTCAGTGTGTGACGAACGCTGCCCAGGATGCTCCAGTACCAGCTTCACGCTGCTGTTGGAGTGTGCTCCAGCTACCTTGTTCAGATCTGATCGCACTTAAACGCTGCTTCTCTGTGAGCAAATGTGACCAGAACTTCTCCTGGTAACTACTACCCAAGTCATGAACAGCATAGAAGGAGTTGATGGAACTCTGGAGTGTTCAGACTCAGCTCCACGTGGTGGCAAACACCCGTGGCTGTGGCTGCTGGATAGGGAGAGCTGGGCGCTGGCAGGTCAGCCTGTGGGGTGTCCCTCGCACCCCATAACTTGGTGAAATGCAGACCTTTCCACCACTTTTGGTTTTGTGGGTTTTTTTAGACATTGGCGTCGGCTGTGTTTACACAAAGAAGAAATATACGCTATCGGGAACAATTGGATAATAAACAACCTTTAATTAGTGCTGAAGACACACAGGGACCTAATCCCTCAGTGCCTGTTTAGACAGCTAAACCCAAACATGTGCTGGCGGCTGGGTCCTGGAGAAACCTTCACCCAGAGCAGGGGCCGAATCGTCCTTAATCACTCTAAGGACTGGGCAGGGTTTACTGGGCGTTAATTGTACTGGGTGATTTGGGATCTTCAAAGACCCACACCCCCCCTTTATTTATTTTTGGTAGCATTATGCTCTCCTGCTTACTCTGCTTAGCATTAAGCTGTAAAATTGCTAATGTCAGACAAAAAGTCAATGGATTTTATTGATTCTTCATGCTTTTGCAGCATTCTGCGGGAGCCTTTCCACTGGACATGGAGGACGCCCGGGGGTGGCAAGATGGGTGTGCACTGGGACGCATTCACCATGGCTGCATTCCATGTGAAGCTGTGGGTGCTGGCACTAACCTCGCCAGTGAGGTCCGTCCAAGGGGTGCCATCCCTTGAGATTACTGGAGTTAACCTGCACAGAGTGTTTCCTGGGAAATGCTCCCTGTGAAGATGGCCCTTTCAGTTGCATGAGCCAGCCATGGAAACGCAAGTTGGTTGTTGCAGCCTGACCTGCCCTCCCCATGGGAAAAATTGTGGATGCTGAGTTGAGGGCAGCTCTGGTGCCTTCTTGTTGTGGAGCACATCTTGACAGAGTTTACAGTCACTATACCTGCCCTGGTGGCCACCCTCCCCAGTGCAGCCATGGCCAGCAGCTGTCTGCTCGGCTTCTTGAACTATGGACCATGACACCTTTTCGGGGATGATTCAGTTGAGGTCGTAAAGGGTTGTGCTCGCCAGGGGACAGCTGTCTCCTCTGGTTTGGTTTGTGCTGCCCAGATGTTTACCCAGCTTGACCGACAGTTTGGCACATGAGTGCATCCACTGACAGGCAGTAAAAACAGTGGTTTTTCTTGGTTGCTGCCTTAGCTCTTAGGGCTTCTTTTGCAACCCCTGTAGTGGTGCGGCTTGTTCCTGCTGTGCATCTCATATTGCAGACGCCTCTGGTTTCCCTCAGTCACCATCCTGGGCAAAGACAGGCCAGCAGCTCCCCGGGAGCCCAGTGGCCTGGCATACATTGCCTTGGTACCTCACAGACCACCCATCCCTGCACGTGGGGCGCCTGGACAGGACAGCCCAGATGGAGCCATAGAGTTTCTTGGGGCAGTGTGGGACAGAACCACATTTTCCATGCAGAGGACCTGAAAGGTGCAGCAGCCCTTCTGATCAGCAATGGCTTCACCCCTTGAGCATGGGGCAAGCGCAGAGACCAGATGCTGACTGTCCCACTAGAAGGGATGAGGGAGAGCTTTTCCAGGTGGCATCTGCCCAACTCCTTTGCCAGCAGGAAGCTCTTCAGTGAACATAGTTGTTTTCTTTAACACCCCACCAAGAAAATACTGAATATTTTGTGCTTCTTGGGTGTTCTTGCTGTTTCTATCTGCAAGGAAGGGTGTCATTTTTTAGCCAAGCTTGCTACCAACATAAGCATTTGCCTGAGGCAAGAGGAGCATGTGCCATTTCTCACAACTTACACAGGCTATAGGCAGTTTTTATTCCCTAAAATTACTATATAATTAAAACTATTTCCTCCTTGTTTGCTAATCTCCCAGGTTCTGTTGTGCTTCTGTCAGGTACTTGGAGCCGCAGAGCTGCAGTAGCTCAAGCCCTTAGTGTCCATCCCCGTTCCCCTGGCCATACCCAGTGTACTCACACTGAGACAGGGGGAGGGGTTTGGTCACCCTGGGGATGAGTTGCTTGAGAGCTGGCAGATGGGGATGGGGAGGGTTGGACAGGCACAGGTAGTACCTCAAGGCTGTCCCCATTTCCAAGGGTATGTCTGGTGGTGGCCCTATCCTAGTGGGAATAGGAATTGGTGTTGGCGCCATCTCCTTGTATACCAAGGCTGAGGGGGAAGGACCACGTGCATCACCCGTGGCATTGGTCCAGTGTGGGGTGGGGTCAGTGGAAGAAGCTGGTGCCTCAGGGAAGAGAGGACTCAAAAGGGTTAAGCCATTGGGAACAGCAATGCTGTGGAATTCCCCACTCCATACAGTACAAGAAAATTCATACCTCCAGCTGCATGAAAAATGTATCAGGAAAATATATCACTGCCTGAAACAGAATATACACAAAACGAGAGACAAAAGTGCCCTCAGACCCCCTTGCTCAGAGCTGCCTCTCAAAAGGGCTTCTGTGGGGCTGACCTTCCCCCCAGCGTGCTCTTACACTGCGGCTATATTTGCATTAGTGCAGGAGACAAGGGGAAACAGCCTCAGGCCCTGTCCTCCTGTTATTACAAGGATAAGCTAGGACATGGTACAGCCATGGAGGTTTTTATTTGTGGGTTATTTGTTTGGCTTTCCTAAAGGGAGAGCCTGTGAGAAGTATGTTCTTCCCTATTAGAGCATCACTTTACATTTTCATGGCAGTCTGCTCTGTCTGCTGAGGTGGCCTGAAGAATCAAAAAGATTGACAGCAAAAAAAAATTTACTTCAGAACTTCACCGGTCTGCTGGCAGGTTTGTTTGGGGTTTTTTCACTGTTAGTTTTGTTCTTCTTTATTTTTTATTTGCTTTTCTTTGTTGTTGGTGGTAAAGGAATGAAGCTACGCAGTCCACTTTCTTCTTTCACTGCCTACAATCCATGTACCAAAATTCAGTTCTTTGAAGAACTGACTGTGTGAGGAATTAATGCCAGGCTGCAGCCCTGTGTGCCCTTACATGCTGGAGTGCAGGACCTCTTACATCCAGAGCGCCATTGCCATAGAGCAACATCACCTCTCCAGGAGAGCTGAGCTACAGTCATGCTGTGAACTGTGTTGCTAGACTGCTTCTTGAGGCTGAGCTGAACAGCCAAATACGAAATCTCCCAGTCAGATTTATTGGAGTGGGCTGGTGACGTTCCCCAGAGGACTTACGATCTATGGTGATGAATGACGCTGATCCATTAACGTAGTAGTCTCATCTGGGAAAGATGTAATTGTCGTTCTGCATCCTGCAGTTTCCCTAAGTTTTTCTGAACACGTAATAGCACACATTGCAGCGGAAATTACTGGTGAAAAATGCTGCAGTAAATATGTCAGGGGCTCTATATCCTACAGCAGTGTGCTTCTCTTCTGGAAACATGCAGCCATCATTAAGATGGGGAGGTGATAATAACAAAATTTGGTATAGTGCACTCATCATGATGTATGTTCTCTCCAAAGGTTTGATGGAAAAGTATGGGCAGAACTGACCTTGTTTCCTCTTGCAATAAGCATCTGCGAAATATGTTCATGTTGACTTGTTCACAGAATCAGGAAAATGCTATTTACTTTTACCTGCAATAGCAGCGCTCTTTTTACAGCACTCGTTGCCCTGCCTGCATTTCCTGAAATACAGCCCTTTTCCTCTGAGTAGTCTGAGTCTGGACCCCTGAAGACAAAGAGCATTATTACTTTTTTGTGTAGTCTTGGCATAGTTTGGAATAGTCTCACCTCCATGCATTGGGAGCAGTGTGTTGGTCAGAGCTTGGATACCAAAGCAGCTGAGAAGACTGCTTTGAACTGGCTAGAAGATCTTTGGTCATAGAGCATCAAATTAGTAAAATTCAGACATAACATTCACACTTAGGCTGACTAAGTGCTACAAGTGCTCCAGCATCAGAGAAACATGATGAAGAGGGAGGAGAAGGCACATTGGAGGAATGCACCCACAAGGAGTAGCCAGCAGCTATTCTGAAAGAGAAGGCAGCCCTGTGCTACCTCAGTGAGGGTGTGCATGGATGTATGCCCACTCATCCTCATGAGTGATTGCAGTGGTAACTGGAATCCAAGCTGAGGTCTGTGCTTTGTGCTAATCATGTGCCAAAATGACTGCTGCCCATTAGACCTCACAGTCAAGTGGATGAGGCAAAAGGCACGACAGAAGTGCTTGCTTGTATGCATGTGCATGTGGGACATTTGTAGGCATTACAGGTAATGCAGTTTATTGCAATCTGTAATTGCAGAGAGAGAGACCTCAACAAATTAGAGAGACGGGCAATCACCAACCGTATGGAGTAAACAAGGGCAAGTGCTGGATTCTGCACCTGGAACAGGGCAACCCTGGTTCTGTGCATAGACTGGGGAATGAGAGGCTGGAGAGCAGCTATGGAAAGGGACCTGGGGGTCCTGGTTGGCAAGTTGAACATGAGTCAGCAGTGCCCTGGCAGCCAGGAGGGTCAGCTGTGTCCTGGGGGGCATCAGGGACAGCATCGCCAGCCGGGCAAGGGAGGGGATTGTCCTGCTCTGCTCTGCACTGGGGCGGCCTCACCTCGAGTGCTGGGGGCAGTTTTAGGCACCACAATACAAAAAATACGTTAAATTGTTAGAGAGTGTCCAAAGGAGGGCAACAAAGATGGTGGAGGGTCTGGAGGGGAAGCTGTATGAGGAGCAGCTGAGGTCACTTGGTTTGTTCAGCCTGGAGGAGACTGAGGGGAGACCTCATTGTGGTCTTCAACATCCCCATGAGGGGAAGTGGAGGGGCAGGCACTGATCTCTTCACTCTTGTGACCAGTGACAGGACCCAAGGGAGTGGCAGGAAGCTGAGTTAAGGGGAGTTACACTGGATGTCAGGAAAAGGTTCTTCACCCAGAGGGTGGTTGGGCACTGGAACAGGCTTCCCAGGGAAATGGTCACAGCACCAACCCAGACAGAGTTCAAGAAGCATCTGGACAATGCTCTCAAGCACACTGGCTCTTAGGGTGTCCTGTGCAGGGCCAGGAGCTGGACTCGATGATCCTGATGGATCCTTTCCAGCTCAGTATATTTTATGATTCTGTGATAACCTGGACTGGTTGACTGAACAGTGGTAACCTCGGTGGCACTGAGATGCAACATGACATACGCTCAGTATTTTCTGTTATTTGCATACTACTTGTGGTCAGATCCATCTGTCAGAGGCATATTTCACAGTTCAGTCTAGGGGCTTCTAGGAGGGCAGAATTGGTCATTGTTGAGAGGTTGTGAGGTTTTCTTGTTACATTCATCAGCACCATCGTGCTGCATCTCATGCTGGTGTTATTTTGAATTCAGTCAGAATTCATATGATATCTCATGATGATAAAAAATCACGGCATGGTGGAGAGAAGAGGTCAATTCTCTTCCCCTCAAAGTCAAACTGAGAAACACTCGGTACAAATGCTGTGATGAAAGCATGTGTAAAATGATGTTAGATTCAAAGAAAAAATGCTCCATTTTTTATCACATCAAAGGAGTCTTACATTTTTCTGTCTCTTTTAAACAAAATTCTTGCAGTGGTTAAATTTTTTGCAAGGATGAAAATAAGGGGCCTTTTTTTCTTGAAAGTTTTTTCCGTCCACACATTATGAGATAGGGTGGTGCATGAGTGCTTGAAATCTGCTGTGTGCATACTTTTTGCTGAGGATTAGTGCCATTGTGTACTGATGAAATGTTGGGCTTGGCTTATAAAAGTGATGGGGAGGGAGAGAAGGAGAGTCAATCTAATAAATCTGAAACTATGAGCATAAACTTGATTTTAAAGTGGCAAGCTGATGGAGCATTTGGTTACTCATGCTAGTGGGGAAGGACAGAGTATTAAATAACTGTATTTTACACAGAGGGAGGGAAGATTCCTCTATCGTTTGGCTCCCCAGGCAGTACCCCAATACTCCTGCACCTTCATATCTGTCTGTGCTCCCAAGTGAGACCCTGTCTCACAAGAGAAGATAAGCTGATGAGTCTGTTGTTGATTTCCAGCTCTTCATCCCTAGGTCTTGTCATCTGGGACAATATCTGTGTCATAAGAGCCATCAGAGCTATGGGCAGCAGAAAGGGTTTATCCCTTTCAGCCCACGGTG
This sequence comes from Edolisoma coerulescens, assembly GCA_013397115.1. Classification (NCBI taxonomy): domain Eukaryota; kingdom Metazoa; phylum Chordata; class Aves; order Passeriformes; family Campephagidae; genus Edolisoma; species Edolisoma coerulescens. Next base: position 895,269 of record VWZW01002309.1, read on the forward strand.
GCAAGCTGGGTGGCGCACACGTGTGTGGTTAATCACCTGCACGTCCCTACCTGTGTTCTTAGGCAAGGGCGTTTTTACGTCACCAGAAAGGAGCTGAAAGGTTCAGTTTTTCACTTGGTTTTGCTTTTCTTCTCATTATTTATTTAAGCCAGGCTATATAAGGACGATGAGAGTCTGTGTGAAAATGTGGCTTTCAGTTGATTTAAGATGAGTTACAGAAGTGTTGGAATTTGCTATTCTAACCCCATGGCTTTATAATAAAGCTGAGGTTAGCCCTATTCCGGCCCTGTCTGCACCAAGAAAAAGTGGTTTTTAACTGGAGCTGGTGTGCTGTAAGGAGTGGATGGGAAAGGGTTTGCAGTGAGTCTGAAGGGCTGGGTCTCTCAGGGTGCATGTGGTACTGGTGGCACCTCAGGTTGTTTATGGGGTTTGAGCTAGTGAAGCTGGTTTACCCCTTGAGGGGGTAGTCTGGTGTGCTTCACTTTTGTGGCTAGTTGGGAGACAGACAAAGGGGTCAAAACTGCGTTTGTATAACAGGGAACAGTCAGATATTTTGCCTGCAAAAGTGGCATAGCAGTTTAAGAACTGATTTTCAACTTTACCTCACTGACCTGTTGGCTGAGACCCGGTAACTCATCCATGGCAGGGTCCCTGTCCCTGTTACCATGAGCAAGACAGAGTCACATCAGCAAGAAGAGATGGGCAATGGATGGCAGCCTTTGCCACACTGATTCTCATCCAATGCTGGAGAAGATCAAGTGAATGTGCTAAAAATATCTGTGCCTGGGATCAGTGGAGAGAGTCAGGACAAAATAGGGAGCCAAGTGTCTCAGAGCAGTGGACAAACCTCCACTGGGGAACTAATGAGGCTTCGAAGTCATTTCATTGATATCAAACTTGGAAATCCTTTGTAAGAACTGAGATGCTTTATGGGCTGTTTAATAAAGCACTTGACTGGGAAAGGAACAAATATTTATTAGGCTGACACTGAGTGCTTTTTGTTTCAGGTTTTGGGGGAAGCAGGGCTGGCAATTATGTTTAATTGGTATCCTTTTCCTCTTGTTATCATTGGTGTATTGATTGCTGGGAAAACAAAATGCCTGGGTTTTAAAATTTACTGTAAAGTAAGGGCTCTCTTGTTTGTTTTGTTTAGCCCTGTGTACTCAAACCAGCTCATTTTTCTTTGCTTTGCTGGCGAATATAATGTTTTGATTGAAAATGATACTAAATAATCAGTTAAATGGGATATTTAATGACAAGAAAAATTCTTTAAAAGATTTTTTCCCATAGGAAAATCATGCACTTCACTTTTTGAGCCTAAGAATGCTAGCATGAATCAGCATTCTTCCTATGATCTTACTACAAAAGTAAATACATGGGTGCACAGCATGCGTGAAAGCCATGGAGGTTAAGGTATAGTAAACTCAGGAGCTCTGATGCAAGACAGATCCCTAGAGTAAGTTTCCCTCATAGTTTTAATTTAGAATTTCTTAGACTCGCAGTCCACTGTCAGTTTGCCTTCCCTGTGGGAAGCTGACCTACTGTATGAGAACAAAGCCTGGTAGATGAGAGTAGAGCAGTTGATACTGAGGAAGGCCTTTGTCACTGTGTCCCGTAAGATCCTCACAGACACGCAGCTGATGCGGGGGCTGCATGAGCAGACAGTGGATTGGACACTGGCGGAACAGGCCCAGCAGCACGAAGTCCGGTTGGGTTGGGGTGACTAGGGGTGTACTCCAGAGGTCAGTACTGGGTCCAGCCCTGCTCAGCCTCTTCATTAATGATCTGGATGATGGGCACAGTATACCTGCAGAAGTTTGCAGATTACACAAAACTGGCAGGAGTGACTGATACACCAGAGGGTCATGCTGCCTTCCAGAGGGACATCAACAGGCAGGAGAAATGTGCTGAGAGGAGCCTCGTGAAGTTTGCCAAAGAGAAGTGCAAAGCCCTGTGCCTGGGGAAAAGCATCAGTATATGCCAGGGGCCACCCACCTGGAAAGCAGCTCAGCAGGAAAGGACCTGGGTGTCCTCGTGGACACTGAGTTGACCATGAGCCACAAAGATGATGGGCTTGAGTATCTCTCCTGGAGGAAGTCTGGTTTTTGGGAAGGTGCTGGTGAGAAGATACTCCCCCAGGGCTGTGCAGGCAGCACCTTCCCATGGCAGGTGCTCAAGGCTGGGCACTGACACATCTGTCCCAACACAGTGCTGCAGCTGCTGATGTCCCCATCGCAAGGGATGCTTCGAAGGAGACATTTGCACACTGCCAGATCTATAGGGGGAAAACTGATTTAAACAGGTACTTCTACAGTCTTAAAAACAGTAAGTTGTCTTCCCAGTTGGAACAGAAATTGGGGGCACAAAAGCTGAACCGAGCCAGAAGCCCCAGCTGGGTCAAAGGGACATCACTGAACACATGACTCAGCAGTAATTATGGCTGGCAAATTTATATTTGTCCTCCACATGTCAGGTTTAATACATCAGATTTCCATGCACTGTCTCCACCTGAGTGTGTGTTCAGCTCACTGGAAGCTAAGCAAGTTGATGCTGTTCAGGAGTTTGTGTACAATACCAAGGATAAAAAAAACCCTACCACTGTGAAGGTTTTATTTTCAGAAACTTGGTGAAAGGTTCCTCCAAGCATGACAGTTCAGAGACCCCAGGAACAGGCATATGCTGCAGATATGAGAAATATTGAAGATTTGGGAATAGCAAAATCAATCTCAAATAATTTCAAGGTAGCCCTGTTTTTATAGAGCTGGCTTACATGTAACAGTGTGTATGGTGTTAGCAGTGGTCCTGTTGGAAGCAGAGCCCATCAGTTAAGTGTTACAACCAGTTAGTGAAATAGTTTGTGAATGGAGTAGAAGGAAAGGGAAAAGGCATCCAGGAGTACAGCAGCAAGTGCCATCTCCCTTACACTTAGGGCATGTTACAGTTTCCACTGCAAATGTGGGGGGTTTTGTGAAGCTTTTAAATTGGGTATAAAAATTCACTACAGGTTGAAATTTGTCAGGCAAATGTTCTGTTCCTTCCATAGCATTTATTGTCTGTCTTGCATATATCGCCCTTGGGAGTGAAGGCACTGGTTTCAGGCCCATGACAGGATTTTTTTTTTTCAATTGTTCTGATTTGTTTTTAAATGAGAAAAAAGTGAATTCTCTCTTCCCTGGAATGGATTGCTAACTACAAATTGTTGACAACAGCAATATAGTTAGCAAATATATGACTCTAATGTGCTCTTTGCAGGCGATTAGCCTGTGCAGTAGGCAGACAGCCGTGGTAGTTATTCAACTGAACTATTTAAAAGACCGAAGTACGATCAGTTAGTCAGGCTGCTACATTTGAGAATGATCATGCTGTGTGCTGAAGCAGTGTATACATATTGTCCATGTCCCATCTATAACATGCCATTTTGCACTGCTGTAATGATTTCCTTTCTCTCTCGTTTCCCCAGGGCTTAATGGCTTGGATGGGAGCCTTGACACAAATAGCTTTGCCTCTCAAAAGGATCCACAATGCAACGGTGGAAAATAAACCTGTTGCATGATTTGCATTGGAACCTAATTTCTCTAGCATCTTTTGAAGTTGTCTGATGAGATGCTTATTTTACCTGCTCCTTGGCAGAGTTCAGCTCATCCTCCATGGTGTAACTTCCATAGAGTAAGAAGTACCATGAGGCAGTGCGTAGGTGCGTGGTGAACAGGAGACGTGTAGAGGGATGGGCAGCAAAGGCTGTGGGTGTAACTTTCATACTGGCAGTGATACCCTGGTGTAGTCCTTCCTTCTCTCTCTGGCTGGTGCTGGAGTGAATCCTGCCCATCTTTCCAATGCTTCTCTCTCTTTGCCCTCAATCGATTTTGAATGGCACCTCCTAAATCTTTACACAGAGTTGTTGGGTGTTTGAGTCAAGGGAATGAGGCAGAAGAAGGCAGGGCTAAACTGGGATGTTTCCGTGGTGCCCCTTAGAGGAGAGAGAGAAGTGCATGCCCAGTGATTCCCTTTTGTGACGACCAAGCAGGAGTCATTGAGCCCCTTTTCCAGAGGCAGTGGGACTGCATTTGGGGTTCAGCTGTGAGCCGGCAAGAGGGTGAAGGCCAGCTTGCCTTAAGAATATCCTGTGGGTCTCCTCTGCTCTGCCTGCCCCATACCTTGGAGGGGTTCACCATCAGCCCATCTGCAAGCAGAAGGGCCTCACTGGCCCTATGGTGCCTCTGCACCCAGCTGACGTGTGTGGGCTATCAGAAACAGCACCAGAAATGGTGCAACACGGGAGAAGGCAACCTCACCACTAGCTGTGAGTTGATAACTCCTTTGCCCTTTAGTGCTTGAGGATTACACTCCTAAAAGCATACATGGGGTAGCCAGGATTGTCAGTCCCAGGCGCCTGAATGAAAGGGTGAATCAGTGGGAAATGTGAGAGGCAAACATGCTGAAATCATTTGTGGCTTTGCACGTATGGGAGAGCCCACCGGTGTGTTATTTGTGTAGTAATAATTCCATGTATTTGGTAAATGAAAGCTCACTTTATTCAAATACATTTTTTCTATTCTAGCAACAAAACACCAATAGTAATATGGTAAAGCCTTTGTGTATGGCTGAAACTATAGAGACCAAAATTTGTAGCATGGGAGATGATTTGTAGTTGGTTGGATCAGTGACATCAAGCAGTGAGTTTTGGGAAAACACTGAAGTCCATATCCAACCATAATTTTGTCCCCAAGCAGCTCCATTAAGTCAAGATTTTTAATTTTCTGTTTGTTACTCTGTTTATACTCAAGGGAAGCCCTATTTTTCTAGGCAATACTGAACCAGGCATCCCAGAAAGGGGGCATCTAATCCTTTCCCATAGTGTGCAGAGTATAATTTGAGTTCTGTGTAGACACGAGGTACAAGCCATAGTACAGACGAGCAGGCAGAGCACGGGGAGAGCTGTGCTGCGGCCCCACAGGAAGGCACACAGCAGCCCTGAGAAAAGTCTGTTGCACAGCCATCAGCAGGAGATAAAAAAAATAAGCTGGAGTTATCACTACCCTTTCAAGGCATTTGTGTATAGCTAAGATACCATTTCCTGTACAGTCACACACATCATTGCATAGTGCCATGAACTTAGCTCTTATCAGCACCCCGATGGGAAAGCTCGGGTTATTTACAGTAGGGCTTGTTTCAGTGTTTCAAGCTTTTTTTCAGTTAAAACAAACAGCAAATGAAATATAAAGAGATAAGTAGGGAAAGTGAAATTGATTCTCCAGGACCGAGGTGTGGTAGGCAGAGAAAGTTAAGGCACTTCCTATAGATTATATTACCTTCTTTTATGTATATTAGGTACATGAAACTTATTTTAAAAACTGGGTAACTGAATAATTTATGTGTAGTGAAGCAGCAATTTTAAAAGACCCCAAAAAAACCCCAAACCCCAGCACATACTTCAGGTTGGTTTTTATTACAGGAGAAGTATAATATAGCTATCACTGTTCATACCAATACTGAAAATTTACTTTCGTTTCAGTGTGGATGTAGGGTTTTGTACTGTGTCCACTATGTACATTGTATATAAAAAAGGAGTCCAGGAACTACAAAACACCTTTGGACAACTTCAGTCTGTCTCTTGATCTCAGATCTTCAAAGTTTCCTCATTTGAGGCTTGGGGACTTGGATCCTTTTCGCTCTGCCTGCTTACTGGCCTTGATAATAGGTGTTTAGTCTAACACGTGTTTAGCAGCCTTGGGATTCCCTCCCAAATGAAACTGAAAATAGCTTCACAGGGAGCAGGATCAAGTTGTGCTGGACTCCACTGTACCTGGCAGCCAGCTACTGCCAAGCTGCAGGCTGCAGGCAGGGTCAGGAAATAATTTTAAGAACGTATGTATATATATTTTTTTTTCTTTTCTGTAGTGATGACATGCTCAAGAAGCAGGTGTACTGGAAGTACAGAAAGGTACTTCCCCATAGGAAAGGTGAGGGGGGAAAAAACCCATCCCAAAACCATAAACCTGGGTCAAGGGCTACATCTCACCTTTCTTGTCTCCTTCCCCTCACACAGTGGGGCCCTCCCAGAGGTAGTGACCTCGGGCCCAACAAGGTATATTTACAGATCCCAGGCACATATAGGATTCAGTGTGGGAAACAATATTTGACTACGCTTTATAAAGAACCAGCCAAGCCTACAGGCATTTCTCCAAGGTGTCTGATGGTGATAGATGAGCTCTTCTTCCCCTCATCTCGATATTTCCTCTGCCTCCAGCCCTGTCGCCTTTTAAAGCAGCAGTGGGGGGATTTTATTATGTTTTATACTTTCATCTTTGGCGGTGATCTGTCTCTCTCTCCATGGGTCCCTACAGCATGCTAATCCCTCAAGTCTCTTACACAGCATAATTTTCATCTTAATTTTTCTGTTTCTCAACATTAAATGGGTTTGCCAGGGGAACAGGGGGTCACTTCCTGTCCCCACCAGCTCATTAATTCGCTGTGAAAACACTGCAGTCTCACACTTCTCAAGCAAACAGAAACATGGGGAAGAGGTAGTGTCATGTGCAGAACACTTGGCTGTGCTGCAGCTGCTGGAAGAGCAAAGATGCTGGTGTGCAGTGCAGAGAACAAGGGTTTAAAATGGTCATTTGAAAAACAGGGAGGGAGAGATTATATAAGAGCAGTAGAAAATGGCTTTTAATTCCTTAACAGAAACGATGGTGTCTATTTTTTTCAGCTTAATCTGCTGAGCTGTCTCCTCACAGTCTTTATTTTTAGAAACAATTACTCTTCTTTTTTTTCAAAACAACACTGGCCCAATGGTTTTCTTACTGATACTTGTCACTTTCTGAATAAGGAATTTGATTTTTGCTCCTGTTTTCAGTGCTTGGGTATCTCTGCCTTCCTGTAATCTGTTTTAGCCAAAGCCGGAAAAAAGGAAACAAACAAAAAAACCCCAACCCTATATTTGTGAATCTTTTCTGCAGAATGCTTCATGAGATGGGAAAAATCTGGAATTATTCTCCTTAAGCCAGCAGCAGGAGGGGAAAGCCCAACCAGCCTCTGCTATCAACTCCTGGCATTTCTGTAGGTAGTCCTGTGCTTGCCATAGTATCTCACTGCCAAATCCAAGGATTTACAGGTCTCAGGAGAGATGTAGGAGATTTCCCACTTCCTTGCCTTGGACATTTTTTAGCCTCTGTGGGGTTTTGGTTTTTTCCCCTTTTCCTTGACCTCTTTGCAGGTTTGTTTGTCTTACAAACATCTCTGCCAGCAAATCATTTCTGTAGGCACCAGAACCAAGGAGTTCTTTACATGCTCTTAGACACAGACACTTGCCCAAGCTGGGACCCTTCACCCAGACAATTTCAGAGTGGTGCTGCCCTCCCTGTCATCCCAGTACCAGTGAGCCTGCAGGACATGGGGAAGTGCCTTGCTCCCATGGGCCTGAGTAGCTGGGCAGTGGTGATGGCACACCATTTGCTCATAGGGAGCAGCATTCAGCCGTGTGCAGGTGAAAAATGTACATTTGGGGTGCGTCGGTGCTTTCCCATGGTAACAGAGTTGAAACTGGACAAGTTTCCATGGTGATTATTACTACGGCAGGATTCTCTGCACACTTCAGGAGAGGCACGGGCAGCACCAGGCGAAGCAGCCAGGCATCAGCCAAAGTCTGCTGGCAGCAGCTCACAGGGGATGAATTACTTGCCCTTCTAAATAAATGGATGCATAGTGCCAATTATTTGCTGGGTTTTTGGTTTTTTTTTCTGCAGGGGGAAGGAAGTGTTGATCTTTAGGGGAAACAGGCTGTGTATTTCACCACAATCATGAACAGAAACCATCCCTTTTTAATTGCCATTTGTTTTGTTGATATAAAGAGCTGGGCTGTCAAAATAAATTTTAAGTTGTTTTGATTTTTTTTTTTAATTTGGTCAAGTCTTTAATGAATCAGGTGCCTGGTTCACATTCACAGACTTCTGTCTAGGTCTGTGGCAGGGTGAACACTGGGATTTGGACTGGTTTTGCTTTGCTGTTGCCCGGCCATGCTCCTTTCTGGTCCTGCACACGGCAGTTTCAGAATGAAAAAGGGACAAGTATTGAAGGGGAATCAAGTACCCTTCACCAATGGTTGAATATTTCTTGGCTGCAATATTTTTAGAAATGTTTGGTTTGGGGCTTCTGTTGAGTTAAAACAACATGCTGTCACTCAGCTCTGGCATGCATCGTCATTATGTGAAGCTTTGTTTAAAAATGTGGGATGGGCATCCTGCATCCTTGTTTCAGGCTGTGTACTGAGAGGTTTTTTTGGCTGCAGGCAGTCCTTAAGGCCATTTAAATGATCTGTGTTTATGGCTAAATATAAGTTCCTCAAAATGCTTTGCACAACATTCAGGGCTGTATGTATATCCAGCATCTCTGTATATATAGTACACTGTATTATGGAGCCGCTAGCTTGAAGTGTGGAAACGTTTAACAGCTTTTCTTTGGTGATGGGGTCTTTAAAGGCAATTGCAAATATTATTTTAGGGAGGAGATTTATGTGGTGCCTAAAATATGTTTCTGGCTTGCAGGCCAAATTATGTCGGTGCTGATGCTCCTGGCAGCGTGGAGCCGCCGCAGGTCCCACTGACAGCGATGTAGAGGTGGTGCTGGCAGAGCCCAAGAAGCCCTGCAACATGGAGGAGCTGTACAAAGATGCCCCAAACCTGCCTATGGACGTCACCAACTCACCCTCGGCGATGGCAAACAACAAGCTGGAAAATGGGGTGGCCCAGCTGATCACAGCAGAGGCCTGGAACATCAACTCGGCCGACCTGATGAAGAAAGCCCTTTCCCCGCTGGTGACAGTCCCTGCGCCCTCCATCCTGACGCCACCAGCCGAGTCACAGAGTGGGGTGGCCCTGAAGGTGGCGGCCACCGTGCTGCAGCCCATCTGCCTGGGGGACAGCCCCGTGGTCCTGCCCATCCACCTGCAGGTCGCCGGCAGCGCTGCCCCGCAGATGCCACCCACCAATGCTGCCACGCCGTACGTGATGACCACCCAGGGCCCCGTCCCGCTGCCCGTCCTCCTGGAGCAGCACGTCTTCCAGCACCTGAACTCGCCCCTGGTGCTGCCCCCAGGGGCTGCCTGCCCCGCCAGCCCCTTGCACGCCGGCCTCTTCCCCGGCACCGCCACCCCTGTTGGGCAGCCCCAGCTCCTGGACCCCAAGCCCTCCGGCCAAGCGCAGGAGCCCGTCCTGCCCCCGGTCTTTCAGACACCGGGATTCGCCGCCGTCCTTCAGGACCTGTTTCCCTCACAGGGCGCCCTGGGCTCAGCCCCCTGTCAGCCGCCCCCCGACTACGCCACTCTCCCACCCCAGGCCTTCAGCTCGCCGCTGTCCCCGCTGGTGCCCCCTGCTACGCTGCTGGTGCCCTACCCCGTCATTGTGCCCTTACCCGTCCCCATCCCTATCCCCATCCCTGTCCCCATCCCTGTGCCTCACGGCGCCGAGGCCAAGGCGGCCCCTGACCC
>VWZW01002309.1:905823-988971 GCA_013397115.1 Edolisoma coerulescens
GAGATCGTCAGCACCTCGCAGACAGCCAAAGTCATCGTCTCCGTCAAGGATGCCGTGCCCACCATCTTCTGCGGCAAGATCAAGGGCCTGTCGGGGGTCTCCACCAAGAACTTTTCCTTCAAAAGGGACCTGCCCCAGGACTCGGTGCTGCAGTGCTACGATGTGAAGAGCCCGCCCGAGCCCCGGGACAGCGCCGAGGCCCTCAGGAAACCCGTCAAAAACAGGAGCGTAAAGCTAAAGAAAATGAACTCGCCGGAGATACATATTCTTCCAATCAAGAAGCAACGGCTGGCTGCCTTTTTTCCAAGAAAGTAAATTATGGGTTTTTAGAATTTTAAGATTATTATGAGAAGAAGAAGAAAAAAATAATAAAAAAGATGCACTTGATTTTAAACTCATTTAAAACTTTAAACTATCTTTGTAAGTTATTTTTGGGGGAAGAGGGAGAGGATCGGATGTAGAGTCCCTATAAGCTGGGTTGGTTTGGTTTTTTCTTTTTTTTTTCTTTTTTTTTTTTGTTATTAAATTTTGACTTTTCGTGGGAAACTGAATAAAAAGCAACCTATTTTTCAAGCAGATTGCACATTTTGCAGCTTTAATGGAGTAATGGATGAGTCAGAGGGGTAAGAGCTATTTTCACTGCCATAAAGTGCTTTGATGATGTAACTCTTCATAACAGTCGGAATGGAAATTTCAAAATAAATGTTTGTACGTGCTAATTGGTTGCGGCATTCTCTTCTCATTCCCGAATATCGCTTTCAGTCTACAGCGAAGGTCGTGCAAAAAATCTGTAAACTGTGAAGCGCCGGAACTGACTTAAGATGAACCTGAAATGTTAAAAAACAACCTAGCAGGCTAAGAAAAATTATCTTGTCCCACAGCAGTGTCAAGAGCACATCACAACAGCTGCTAACGATGCACCCAAACGAGCTGCTGGAGGAGTGAGAGCGAGCGGTACAGCCTGTGCACACCTAAGACAGGTTCACTGTGAGAGACGCACAGGAAACCATCTCAAGTAATGTTATCAGTCATTTAAAAGAGAAAAGCCTAAAAGTCAGGGGAATTTGGTTGCCAGGGGGCAGGAGGGGAAGGAAGAATCACATAATTTTTCCCAGCCTGACTACAGCTATATGGAAAAGTTGCTTATTGTTTGTTTTCTAAGTTTCTTTGATGGCTGAAATCAATGCACATAAAAGAGCAGAGCTGTGTAGCTTTATCACTCAGCAGTGTCCAAAGCTGCCCACGTCAGTGGAGAAATGTGAATGTACAATTAAAATAAAAGTTCTGCTAGGTTACAGTTTTGCACTTGTCGATGGAAATGAGCTGCAGGTGCATTATTGTCTGTTGGCTTCAAAGTTCACACAGCTCACTGGTAAAAACAGATCCTGATGGAAGGACAAATGTGAGAGCAGGAGGACAATTTTTGGTGGGCGCTGCCTTTTTGGTGGCTATACCTGTAGAAAACTTCTGTTACAATTTCAAATTACATGTTCCTGGCAGTGCACCAGGACTGACTAAGTAAAAAAAGCCATGAGCTGGATGCCATCACACACTAACTGTGCCTGCCTTTGCCTAGCTGCAGCCAACCTACTTCCAAGACTCCTCTTAGACAGCTTTGGGAAGGTTTTTGCAGTTGTTCATACAAGGAGAAGTTGCTCAAAGGAGCAAGTCTACTCACATCCCTAGGCACCAGTGTCATGCCAAAATCTTTTGCAAGTTGCAGACACCATTTCACTATTTGGAAAATGAATTTGCAATAGGACATTAGGAAGGGCATGTTGTTTCTCTTTTCCTTGGCTGAAGGATCACTGCCTTCTTGCTTACGACAAAAATGGAAGATTTTCATATAAGCATAGCTCTGTCAAATTCTTGCTTTTCATGTTTTTTTAAAGCCTTTTATTTTTCCCTGAGGTGGCAGAACTGACAGCATTCTGAAAAGCATAAAGTTTTGATGGATTCATTAATGTTTAGTCATCTGACTGTATTTTTTTAAAATATCTTTTTTCTTAATTGAAAATACTCAGCTACTTTGTTTTTCTCCTTCCAAGAAACTGCTGATGAAATATGTCATGTGGTTATTGCAGCGCAGAGGCTAAGGATTTCAACGTCCCTTGGGATGGCCACCCCAGTTGTCACTGTCCCCATCTATTTCAGCCTGCCCATTCTACAGTGTCAAAAACCTTCTGAAAATGTGAATTTTCCCCAGGGCTATACCAGAGTAAAATAAGGCAATCACAGCATTGGCTGCTGTCATTTTTATTTTGCAGTTGACAGAAGCAAGTTCAAAAGAAGTTTGTTTTTTTTAAAGTGTTTCACACTGGTGGTTGCATCTGCTGCACCACCTGCCCCCGTCCTTGCCATCCTTGTGTGAGTCATTCCCCACAGCATCCTCAGCAGGCAGAGTGGGCATCCATCCACTGCTGCCCTCCTGCTGGCCACAGGATACCTGGGACAGGCCGAGCAGCGCCTGTTGGTGGCACTGGCTGCAGGTGCTCGGCTCTTCCCTCCTCTCCTTCACAGGCCTTTACTGGGAGCATCAGTGCCGAGGGTACCTCCCAGCCCACTCTGCACACAGCGCTCTGGTTTAACTGAATTTAGACCACAGGCTCCAGAAACCCTGACTACAAATTAGGCTAAATCAGCTTTATGACATTATAAACTCATACAAGCACTGTCAAAACACCCAATGCCTGGGGACAATAAATTGAGTTTAAAGCCAACTGGTACTAGTTGTAACACTAGACCAGACCAGCAGCCATGTGGCTGCAGCTTGCCCCAGTCCCTTGGAGGAGTAACTGCAACCTCTTCCCTCTGAAGCAGGGCTGAGGAAAACCAGAGCAGGCTCCAATTATCCTAACAGCCCTCTCTGCTACTCCAGGACAGCCACCCCAGCTTTGCAGGGCCAGAATGGGCAAGCTCCCTGGCACTGCTGGTTGCCACCAACATCCCCAGAGCCTGCAACACAGGCTGGAGCCACTCCCATGGAAACGGATAAGCAGAGCAGACCGGCCTCACCCACACCACTGCCTGGCTTTTCCATGGCTTGAACTGCAGGGGCAGGGGGGATATTCTCAACAGCATCTTCCCGGGAAGGCTTAGGGCAGCTACCGCTCCCTTACCCTGCTGCCATTTCATGCAACCCCAGCCTTCAAGGCTGTGCCATGGGAAGAGGAGGCACACACCAGCACCTCTCCTGGTGCTGAACTCTGTTGGGCAAATGATACTAAGTAGGGACTATTTGCCTCCCACCATCCCTCGTGTGTGAAGCACAAGTCCTACATTCCATCAGCATGGGGGAGAAGCAGCCATAGAACAAAGTACTTAATTACACCAAGACTGAGCACTTTCACCTCCTCCTCCTCCTCGCCTCTAGCAGCAATTACAGATTTTGTATATTGGGCCATTAATTTTTGACAGGGCTACATTTTAACTGCTTCTGAAACTTCTGTATGAGGAGAAGGACGTGGAGCTGCACTCATGATATATGGAGCTTCCATTTCTGGTGGCTGTTAATGGAGACATTAATACCTCTAGTGAAGTTGAAGGGAAAGTCATTAAGCTGTAATGGTAGGAGGAAGACATTTTACAATGATGGGTATATGCAAGGGGGAGAGTGAGAGAGCAGAGGAGAGAGGAGCCGTGCCCTCAAGGGCACCCCTTGCTGGCTCCAGTCTTCATGTGAGTTGGACTTTGGGCAGGGGCTGTTATTAGGGGGTGAGAGGGTAGAGGGTTGTGGGGGTGTGTTACCTTTCCCTCTGCTCTCTTCCCCCTGTCAGGCAGGGGCTTTGCAGGAACCAGAAACTGAATCCGAGGCAGGCAGAAGGGCTGCACGTCTCAGATGAAGGCCATGGGACAGGCCAGCCATGGGGGCAGGAGTGCTCAGATGTACCAGCTTCCCTACACAGGACAGCCCTTACCCTATGCTGCCCAAGGCACAGCTCCAGGACCAGGGGTGCACAGCTAAGGCTTCTGCACGTGTAGTTAGCTGTCAGCAAAATTAATTAATCCAAAAGAAGAATGAGCATCTTCTCAGACAGGGAACTTATCTGGACCAAGCAGTTTCTAGGTTGGGAGAACACCAAGCAGTCAGGTAAGGTGGAGCAAGGAAAAGGTGGAGAATAGGGAGAGGAAAGGAGGCAAGAAAGCTGAGACAAGATCCAGGCCTGTTAGCATTGCACCTTTATCGAAGTTAGCAAGCAGCCAGCCAGAGAATAAAAGGGAGAAGCAAAGCGACAGCCCTTGGCCATGAGCCAATGACAGACAGAGAAAAGAAAGGTGTCAGCTTCAAAGACAAGGCTCGGGCCACTCAGAGCGAGGAGAAAGGCAGGCACTGAGCCCAGCGAGGGTAATGCTTTCTTGGGCTGAAGGCAGCCGAGAAGTGAGGGCTGGGGGAGACCATACATCAAACCACACATTCAGAGTGTGCAAGGCAGTGCAACCTTCCTGCTCCTGCTCCTGTCCCTGCCCTGAGAGCAGGGGACAGGGAAAAGGGGCAGCAAAACCGTCCCAGCAGGAAGGCAACGGGGAGCAGAAGAGCAAAGGTAGCTGGTTTTGCCTTTCCCAGGCCTGAGGTAACATATGTGACCTATGGTCTCCTACCACCCACGCTCCTATCTGCTATAAAATTGACATACCATGATGTCTCACGATCAGTGCTCACTTTTTTAATCACTTCTACCCATTTTCTGCCCTGGCCTCCCAGAGCACTGGGATGATTACACCACCTTGTACATCCCTGCAGAGGTTTGGCCCATAGGGGCTCAAGGATCACCTTCACACACTTACACATGAAAGGTTTCAGGGGAAACCATTTGGCACAGAAGTGGCCACCGAGCATGGAAGGGAGCGTATCAGAGAAGTCTGTGCCCCTTCACTTGCACATGGGCAACTTGGGACCATGATCTGACAACCGTAAGTGACTCGTTAACAGTTCTCATGAAGAATATTAGACAATGAAAACAGCATAAAACAACATTGCATAATATCCTGGTGCCAGATGTTTTAGTTTCTTTTTGTGCTCAAGTTTATAAAAACATGTTGAAGGGCTCAGTCAAGGACCTTGTTTTCCTCTGGGGTCTGTTCCTGTCTTCCCAAAGGCAGACAGCCTGACACAGTGACATTAATAATATTAATTTGTGCAATTTGCTTTTTTCACTCACCTTTCCCTTTTTTCCCCATGCTTCCTCCTCCTCTTATTTAAAGTTGCGTTTCTCTTAGACTATACTGCATACCCTTAATGCTGAAGTTTTCAATTCAGAGTACTCTGGGGCAGTCCTACACACACAAGCAAATCCCCTAATTTTAGTACAGAAAACCTATTTTCCACAGTTGTTAAAATCACGGTATTGCAGTCCTGTTAGGAAAATCTGTTCTGTTGTTGAACCATCTAAAACATTTCTTCATGTTTGAGTAGAAATATTACTAATCGCTAAAATATTTAGCACTGCTTTGTGCCCATATACCCCAAGCTCTCTTAGAATAATACCATAATATCCCAGTACTGAAATGATTAGGATTCTTCCAAACTAAGATATGAAAATTAAAAGAGCTAACAGCAGGGTACAGTCTAATCAAGTATCTGGAAGGAAGGACTATTTCTACTTTTTTCCAAGTAGAACATAATTTTTTCACTATTTGGAAGTGTGTTTCCAGTGAAACGCTGGTAACAGACACACTGTGTCCCTGGATCAGCCTGTGTCCCCCCCCCTTGCTCCTGGGATTACTAATGTTCCTTAGCCCACAGCTATTTCAGAATGGTCACATTTTTTGCATTGTTTTAATATCATCCTTCCCACCACATCCTCATCAACGGAGTTCCCATCTTTCTTTGCTTAGGAACAAAGATAGGCAATGTTTTGTCCCAGACTGGCATCTCACAGATCAAGGGCGTGGAGGATGGGAAGGACAAGGAGGTCCTTCTTTGTGGAGCTTATGTACCCAAAGAAAACCCCTAAAAGTACCATCAATAAGCATGGGAAAGCTATTAATTTTTGAGGTTTCTGATTCACAAGTAATTTCTTGCTTATTGAGGAAAAAAAACCCAAACCCAACCTACCTGCATTTTAAGTTATAAAGGTAACAAGTGGACTTTTTTTTTTTAAACAAATGGTTCAAAATAAGTACTTTGAAAGCTTGGTCCACAGAACACAATTCAGCATAAGAGAGCATGTACCTGCCCTTCAGAGACCCTCCACAGGCTCAGCCATGATGGCACAAAGCCACCACACTCAAAGCCTGATGATTGCATATGCCACACTCACCTACAACCACCTGTATTTGTGTACATGGGAGTCAGAGTGCGGTTAAAAAACACCAACAGAATATTTAAGTGCTTGTTCTCTGCTTTTTGCCACAGCATTCTGTGCAACAACAAAGATCTAAGAAAGCACAAATATTCTCTATGGATACACTTTTGGCTAGATATTCTGAACAACTGGACTTCAAAGCCAGACCCTTGTGTGGTAGAGCATGGGACCTGGCCAACATTGCTTGGTTACTGTAATGTGCACCTGAACATTTGCTTCTCAGTGCCAACCAGGTCTTCCAATGAAGGACTCGAGTAAGAGGGTTGTTCCAGTTTACTTGCAACAAAGAGCCCTTTAGGTGGGTAATTAGCTCATGTGCTAAAGTTGAAATGGGTATTGAGACTCCCATGATAGAAACAGGCTAATAAAACAAGTAAGAGTCAAGAAGTCTCTGTAAAGCAGATACTGGTATCTGTCAGATCACTCCTACCCTCAACTCCCATGGTCTAAAATGAGAGAGAGTCTAGACAACTACGATATCAAGATGCGAAGTTACATGAAGTCACATGAATTCAAACCCAAGCCTGTATTCCCAGGTTTTGGCTCCTCAGCTGCTCTGGCTTTAAAAGAAATCATACAAGAGTGAGTTGTTAGAAGCAGCTAAGAAACAATTTAAGGACAGAGAGTGCATGCCCCAAAAATTGCATTGGGAATTACAAGGATTCAGCCCTTGTTTTCAGATAAAATCATGTCAAGATAAAAGACTTCCCATCCCTGACATGGTTCAAAATGTTTATTTCTAATTTTCCCCTTAAACATCCCAGCTCAACACGAACAGTCAAAGACACAAGTCATCTGTGAATCTGAAACAGTTTATCTTCATATATCCACCTGGTTTTCTCCTTCCTAATTTTCCATTACTTCATTCTTCATGTATTTTCCTTCCCATGTTTATTGCATGCAAACCCTATCAGTCATCCCAGCCTTGCATTTCTGTTTTCTTTCAAAACATTTCAACTTTCCCCAACCTGTTCATTTCCCGTAGCCGAACACCACCCAGGCAATTACAATTACTATACTATGGTGAATGCAAAGAAGTATGAAAGTAATATCCTCCCCTTTGCTGAGCTGGCCTCTTGAAAATAAACAGCTGATAGCAGTCAGTTAAAAAAACCCACAAGACAAACAAAAAAACCCCACCACAAACCAAGAAAAAAACCCCAAACTAAAACCAACCAACCAACAAAATCACCCTCCCCCCATATCCACTGAACCTAATAAACAATTATGCTCCAATATAATAAAATTACCCATCTACTACCTCACCTCTAAAGTACAAGCATAAACCAAGGGTAGACTAAAACTGAGCATTTATTTATTATTTTCTCCCTCCCTGTATTTTGCTCATGAAAGCATAGAGACTTAAAAAAAAAAAAAGCACTTTGTCGATCTCACCTGGAGTAACACTCTGCAGGTGAGAGGCATCTGTTCATCACAGAGTACCACGTACATGCCCAGGCAAGGGCTGAAATCAGTAGCAATAGCTGGTACATACATCAGAGATAAAGCAAGCAAGCTGCAGAGTACTTCCCTTACTTTTCGTAACATGCAGGAGTAGGAAGGACATGGAAAGATCCTTTCCTTAAAAGGGTCTTCAATAAGAGGAAATCTGTTCTGCAGCACTAGTTTGGAGAGACCGAAGTTGAGGAAGAGTTCACACCTGTTTGAAAACCTCACTCTTGGAAATCTAGACAGCATTAGCCCAATTGCTTGGGGAAACAGAGTGCCTCCAGAACTACTGAGAAAAACTAAATGTGAGAAAGGAAAAAATTTAGTAAAGTCATAACCTCTTGCATTTGAACACCAGACTTTCAAAGGTGTACCACCAGTTTTTCCCCACTGCCTTCCCAATTACCTCAGCATCCACCTGGAAGGGGAGATGAGTCTTTGTCTTTCCAGTTCTGGACCTCAGAGCTGGGACAGCCAACGCAGGGTAATGGCAATTGTCACGTGGTTTTGTGGCATATTCGTTTCCTTCCAGCTGTCACAACTAGAAAGGACCCATTGGCAGAGAGTGTTTCTGCCAGCTTCAAGCTGTACATCTGTTCACCCTTGTGTGTTCAGACAACATGGGATGCAATCTCCCCTTCCCCTTGTGCTGGCATCTGTTTGCTTGTGCTATGTGTCCTGAAAGGGCTTTGATTTCGGATGCTGAAAAGTGAATCTCTGTGGATGAAAATGGCTTCGTGTATTTTAAAAAGAAAAGAAGTAGAGGTGTGCAGCCTTTGCTATCAGTGCTAAACAGTTCCCCTGCAGAAAATGAAAGCTGAAATAAAAGTAGCAGTGGTCCATAAAGCTATGAGGAGAAGAAGCTTGTGCAGGACTCCTCAGCGTGTACAGCAGGACTGGGAGATTCTGGAGCTGATGGAAGCTAATTCTGATTCAAATGGGACAAATTACAGCGAATCAAAATTATCTGCCAGGACAGGGATGGATGACTACATAAGCGAGGAATTTAAAAGCCTGCTGGATCACTGTAATGGCATATTTTAAGTACACATAGGACTCCAGTCATCTACCACAGCCACAATAATGAGGATTTATTTAGAACAAACCATCAGAGAACAAAGCAGCAAAATACTTTGCTATTAAATAACCACCCAACCCTATCTCTGCAGTTTTCACACTAAAAGAATTAAAAAGATATATAAAATGTTATAGATAGAGCAGCGGGGACTCAACACAGTGAGTTTACAACAGACTTCAGATTTTAACAAGTCTCAAAATCGCTCTGCATGACCTTGGAAACAACAGGAACACTGACAGTTGGGGAACACAGTCTCAGGATTATGGGCTAGTTAGTAAGCTTTACAGAGCAAAATATTATAATCAAGGCTTGAAAAAAAAGCAGCAAACATTTCACCACTAAAATGGACATGAAATCAGCTTCTGCCTCCCTGCATCACTCTTAGGCAGTTCCAAATGAGCACTTTTTACTCACTCCCACAGTTTTACATGTAATAAAAATAGAGGAGGAATATATGACCTCTGAAATTGATCTCAAGGAGGTCTCTTTTTTTTCCTTTTTCCTCTTCAAGCCAAGCCAGTGTAACTCTACACAGCTTCAACTCAGCAGGAAGAGCAACAGAAAAATGAAGACGCTCATTACTTAGAAGAAGTTCACACCTCTTCATTCATTTTACTCTATTATGTAACTAGCTAGCCAATCAAAGAAAAAAATACTGCTATCATCCCCTTTTAAAATGTGTTCCTCTCCATCATCCTGCATTAAAAAATAGACAACACTCTATAGGTGACAAAAGGAACACTGGGGAAAACTTGGACCCACTGCTGAATGAGACGGGGGACCTCACTGCATAGAACATGGAAAAGGCTGAAGTACTGAATACAAGCTTTGCGTCAGTGTATCCATATTTCAATTCTCTGAATTTCAACTTCAATTAAAGGAAAGACAAGCACAAAGAAACACTTAGGAAACTTTTATCTGATCAGGTTAAAAGTTCAATATTTTAGTCATCCCTACCCAGGGCTTCATTTTTCCCCTACAGAAATACTTGAGATACTCAAATTTAGAATTTTTGTATCATGTTCAGGGCTTACATAATCACATCCACAGATTCACACAAAGCTGTCAGAGCTACAGAGAAGGTTAACATTGCTTTTTTGCAAATTATATCCCTGACTGGAGAGGAAGAAGAGTTTCTATAAATACAATGAGTAATCAGATCAACATCTTTGCGCCTGTGTCTACCATCTGAAATAAAAAATGGTGTGTCTTCATCCAAAGCAACAAAAAAGGGGAAGATGCTCCATCCTTCAAGCCAACATTTATAACATGATACTGCTGTCTTTCACTGTCATTCCTACCTATATGTGAAAAAGTCCTACAATATGTATACAGCCACAGTCTACCTTCCAGCCTTCTTCAATTCCACTATTGCATAGGTGTTCTGCAAAAATAATAGTTAGAGCTGCTAGTCC
Organism: Edolisoma coerulescens; assembly: GCA_013397115.1. Taxonomy (NCBI): domain Eukaryota; kingdom Metazoa; phylum Chordata; class Aves; order Passeriformes; family Campephagidae; genus Edolisoma; species Edolisoma coerulescens. The sequence continues at coordinate 916,071 of VWZW01002309.1, forward strand.
TCCCAGGCAGCAGTATTTTAATTTCCAATAGTCCTACGATGCACTGAGGAGTTATGGCACTGTCTTCCAAGAAGACCAAAAGTTACAGAACCAGATAAACAGATGAATCCATGTTGACAGAAAAGCAACTCTGGAGAAACAAAGAGACTGAATCATATTGTCTTCTATATCAAATAAATACCCAAAAGATACTAAGTATGTTCTGAGAGAGATCAGATGCAAAATGCCTCTGGACTATTGTCACTGCCAGCTTCCAATTTTCACCATCTGCCTGTGATGGTTGTGAGGTTACCATTAACCCAATCCAAGTTCCTTCTCAGGCACAGGCTGATTGCTGCAAACAGCCACTGGAACAAGAGACTTCCATATCACAGAAATAAGAAAGCTTGAAGTGTACGAAATTCAAACTTACTGCCATTAACTGCTTTGATTTAAAATACTTTGTGTCTTTATCTGAACACAGTACAAACAGTTTTTATCAGTCTCTTCCCCTCAGTGGTTATATGAGAATTCTGTAAGCTGTAAGTTGCAAAATGAGATACACAAAACGAAATAGTTGAATAACTAGATAAGTTCTAATTTTGAAAGCACAGAACAACCCAAGTTCAAACATTAATTGCTTCAGATGAACAATATTGGAATGATCTTACCCTTTTCATTAAAACTTCCTTACATCAGATGTTTCCATGAACTGTCAAGAACTGCCAAATGCCAGATCAGACAGCCACCCTTGCCTACGCAGAGAGCACTCACACATCCACATGGCGTCAAACAGAACGGACAGTTACAACAATGAACGAACTATTTTATTTTTCTTGCTAGATAAGAACAGTCCACTGAAAATAAAGAATAAAAAATATATTCTGCTGTAACACTCTGAGTACTTGAATCTCACGCTACAGCACACGGAGAAATTCTGGTACAGCAACATCACAGTTATCTTTGTGCACATGGGTGCACAGAAAGCCTTGAACAAATATTTATACCCATAATAGTGCCATGTACAAAAATGTCATTCCATAAAGGCCAAAAAGAAAAATTAAACATCTTTGTTTTTCCTATGCCAAGGGCAATGTAAAAAATGAAAACTCTTTGCAGTCAATTACTTCCACTTAAATTGTATGAGATGTTTTTATGCTGAAGAACCCAAATTCGGCATAATACAGCATATAAGAAGTAGAATACAATTATATATATGTATAAACAATATACTGAAAATGTGGGGCATGATGTTTTCCTTAATATATAATTTTTGGTGTAACCATATGAAAGTTAAGTCAGAATTTTTCTAACACAAACAGAAAATATTCTGTTTCTTCCATCAATGCTCTGACCTTTTCTTACTATAAAGAGCATGCCTGTATTATTCATCAAAGCATACATGCACCACAAAAGATATGCAAAACAAATCGATATAGATAAACTTTAGTGTCAAATGTCTAATGATGTAATAACAAAAACAATTCTCAGGGCCCAAATGACTTGCTGAATTGAAATTGCATTGCAGTCACTTAAAATAACAAAATACTTGGACTTATGAGTCACAAAATTCACTTTTTTCTAGCAGTATCTCTGCTGAAATCTGATGAGTATCAGTCTATGGGTAAAGAAAGGCATTTTCAAAAAAGGAATTTGTAAAAAATACATTTATACTATATGCTTTCATATAAAAAGGCATTAAGAAATATAATAAATCCTACAATTTTAGGACTACACCTTCCCTAACAAACAGTTTTTATCACTTGACTATTACATACAGTACATTCAGATTCCTAAACAGAAAGTATACTTTCTTGTCCCTGATGTATTTTACAACTGGCAGTGACAACAAACTGTTTTATTATCACCACTCATTCTGGCAGCTTATACAAACAGCACCAATTTTACCCAAAAAAAGGTTTATCAGTTACATAGTAGCACTTCCTCACAGGAAATATAAACCCAAAACATTGGAACCAAATGTGTCTTTCCAAAAATATATCAGAATATATGGCTCAGAGTTAAGGGATGAATAACCAAGAGTATTGCATAGTACAGGGATCTCGCCTGTATGAATAAAGACACCTTTTGATTGTTTGTCACCTTCTGACTCCAAGAACAAATAAAACAGGTGCTAATGAAAGTAATACACAACTAAATTTACTGGTAAAAAAAACCCAAGAAATTGTACAGTTCTCTCTGGCACAGTGCAAAGTACACATTAAAAAACTGCATATATATGTACAGTGTGTATGTATATTTTTATATTTATATAGTACGTATTTCCCTGACACATACACGTGTACATACAGAATGCATGAACACACACATCCATGCCAAACTTAGCAAAAAGATGGAATGTTTAATATGTGGATGCATTGTTCCAGTGAAATCAGTCTGTCCCAGAAATGGCTGTTTATACAGCCAATATGACCTTCCACGAAACAGAAATATTTACTGCCTGCCTAAATTGACAATATACGGTACATCTGTCCTCATAACTTCCCAAAGGACTGATAATCACACTTTATAAAAGCTTATATTTGTATTAAGCCCTCTCTTCCATAACCCTTCCTCTCTTCTGAAAGACCAGAGTATTCGCTACAGAGATGAGATCTTCTATTTTAAGATTTTCTTGCAATATAAAAGTTTACAGCCACCCCTGTAAAAATTATTAACACCTGATGCTGGTTTAATTTATTATTTCCCTTTGGGATTTAGCTGTTTTGGTTCTGGATATGAACACATTGGCTGAAGCCTGTAACAAAGAACATGCTTTTCAGGATTCGGAGACCGTTGTTACCAGACCTGCCCATACCCAGTATGATCAATTGTCCTTCCCTGCCAAATTTCTGTGAAATAGTTTGCAAAAATACTAGAATGTAATACAAACCCCTCCCCCCTCTTCATCCTGACTGTCTCTTTTACATTTCGAGAGCACTTTCAAAAAATAAAGGTTTATATCAGCAAAAGAGTTTCAAATCAAGGCGATGGCTGGGAACCTGAGAGCTTGGTGTGATCCGAGCACACGTTTGTGGTATCCCCACTGGCTAGAACTTCCCTTGTTTAAGTCGTTCAATGTGGTAGCACAACTTTAGGGCAGGCCCCAGCTTCAGTCCCATATATTTCATTATCATATCACTCCTCAGTAAGAGCAGTGCCTTCCCATCAATTTCCTGCAGAAGGAAGAGAATAAACACAACAGACAACTACTTTAACAAGCTGCATGGCAAAACTGGAAAGTATATTATAGTTGCTTATACTGTAGTAAAAATATATCTACTATATATAAAACAGTAACTGTAATTTTATATTTACAGATGACTGAAATTGAATTTGTTTTAGTATTTTTTAATCTGTGACTAAGTATTTGAGGCATTAGAGAAAGAAAATGATAGTAAATAAAAGAAACTGACTAAACAGCCCTCAGAATTAGATACCGACCAGGAAAAAAAGTGAATGGGTCAAGGGAAAAAAGAAAAAGAAGCTGCAAAGGAAGGTCTGAGCAGTTAAGAGATTAAATGATCCAAGCACTGAGGCCTTGCACTGAACCTTGAAAACAGCCGTGGGAGGATTTTGGCATGCATGCGGTCACAAGGAGGATGGGGCTAGAGACCATCTAAATATGGGAAATTAGATCTGTTTCCATGTTGAACCAGAGAGATTGTCAGGATCAAGACCAAGGACAACTTTTGTCAGATTTCAACTGTCTGACTGAGACGCTGCTGAAATATGACAGTCCTAAGCATTTAGTATCATTATACACCATAGACAGGCAATTAGTTCCATAAAGCACCATAAAGAGAAACCTTCTGTCTTATTTTCTTAAACATAAACCTGACAAAACAAGTGACATTTACTGTTGTTATACAACTAAGAATACAATATAAGACAGGAATCTCCATCAAAAGTTATTTTGATTTTTTCTTCCAATCCAGCTTACTCAGAGATTAAACTGTTAGGAGGAGCTGGTGCAGAACATGGGAGAAATACTACTAAAGAGAAAGCCAACCTCTTTTTGGAGGGCCATATATGCAATGAAATAAGAAAGCAGCTCTTTACTGAGGAGCCTACCATAGAAAAGCACGGCAAGGAGTAGAGAAGATCAAACCTAGCACAAACTGATACAGTTTCTGTCTCTAAAGATAACATCTAGTCAGACCTATGAAACCCTACACACTGTTTTCTCAAACAGATTAATTAAATATTTCAGTTGATTCTCTGAATTTTAGTATCAATGACCAAGTGTCTAGCTAACAATGGGTAACATCATCTGTGCTTCAGGACATTAAGTCTCCAAAACAGGGGGACTGAATGCCCCGCACTGTACGTGAGAATGCCATCTTCTCTAGAGGCACCAGGGATGACAGGGGTACCAGGGATGTTGGCCATTAGAACTCGGGCACTTCCAGGCTGGCATTATTCCACATATACTGGAAAGAGGTGGCTATTTACTTTAGTCTAGCAAGACTGAAAGACAGAAAAAATATACTGCAGGACAGGTCTCAGGTGGAAAAGTAATTTTCAGCCTCTCCCTAATATATGAGGAGAGTCTACCTCCAGTTGCAAACAGACTGATAGACATGAAAGTTGTATTTTAAGAGATTAACATGACACAATCTACTAGAACAGAATGGATATGCATCATACATGTCTCCTAAAGAGTTCTGCATGTGGAGCCAGTGCCCGTGGATCAGCTTCTTTCACAAAACGCACTACTTCCTCTATTGACCAAGTGGAAGGATCCTTATTCAACATTCTTGAAGGTTCCCTTTTTAGTGAATTCAAATCCGGTCCAGTTGTGGAACTTGCAGCTTTTAATATAAAAATATTGTGAAAGGAAGAAGTATCACTAGTTTGTACAGGGATAACACATTTCATTTCACATAAGACACTTTAATATTAATTTCTGGTGTTTATTATGCATTGTTTGCAATGTATTACAATGAAGAGATGCTTTATTTTTCTTCTAATAATACTGAACTGTTCCTTTTGTCTTTAAATGCCTTCTATAATGGCAAATACTTACAGGAGCATAAACATTAGCACTGTGACATTCCTAGAGGGATTAGTTTGACTTGTACTTGGCTCCTGGGTCCCAAGATGCTATTAAATGGGAATGAGGCAAAGGCAAGGGAAGCTGTGCAGACAGAGGGAGAGACAGTAGGAAACCCTATCCCTGTATTTCAGCAACATGGCAATATTTGGTAAGATGCTCAGGAAGTGAGCTGCATATAGCTATCCCTGTCTGGTCTGGCTTGCTGCAGGGTCCATCACAGCAGCAAGAGGAAGCTGCAGCAGGAAAGACCCTCCCTGGCTTGCACTACACTATTAGTAGTAACAGGCTTAAGTTCTGTATTTGCAGTTACATTAGCAAGCCTGACATGCTTGGCAACAGCACATTTCACTCCGTATGCAAGCTTTCCAATGGCAAGGAACTTCTTTATTCATAACTTTGTTGCGTTAATAGAAGCAGTCACATATTCTGGAAGGTTTTGTATAACAGCATACCTTCAATCCGCCTCTGTATCCGATTCCTACTGACTTCATAGTAACCACTGCTCCCAGCGGAGCTCAGGGACAGCCTGCGCAGGACTGGGGCTGAATTTGAGGTAGCAGTTGCTGGCTGATGGGAATTTCTGTAATATGCAGCATTTCCTGAAGTACGGTACTCTGTGGAATTTCGACTGGTTGGGTTTGACGGATTTACAGAATTAAGTGCAGAATCCATAGAGTCCTCAGAAAATCGGTGTTCTTTGGAAGTGCTGTTTTCCTCTATAGGCAATGTTTCTGCTACACAAAAAGAAAGCATCAATATGTTCAGAGTGATGGACATTATACCTTTGTTATTTAAGGCCTTGCTATGTTCTCTTGAAGGTGCTGACAGATTGTAATCCTGTTAACAAATCTCCTATTAGGCAATCACTGAGACTGAATGTTTGTCCCTTTTCCTTAACTAATCATTGGGCTCTTACTGTATTTTAAAACATTAATTTTGTAGCAAAAGATTTAATATGTCAAGTTTGAGACATTGTTCCATAAATCATTTCAGTTGTACTTATTGAATGCTATGAGCAGGGAAATGACAGAGGAAATTTTTTTTTTATAAAACTGTCTGCTGTAAATATTGATACATCAAATAATTTTACTCAAGAATTTTCATTGGTTTTTAACATATCATTAAAAAGCTAACCATTAATATTATGTAACATTTATTTTGCTAGACATTTTTAATACAAATAAGAAACCCATGTTAACTAACAATTGTTTCATATGTTCTAAACAGCAGAGGGAGTCTCTAACTTCATAAACAAAACAAGTGGACAATTATCTTCTATGGACCCCAACAGGTTCAGACAGAGGTGCCATTACTAAAAAGGGAAGAGGTTACAGGCAAAGCCACAGAACGCTGGGAGTGCCTGGCATGGCACACTAATGTAACATGTTTTGACCACCCTGCTGCATCTACACACAGTTCTTTGCATAGGGCAGGGTTTCAGGGTCTCTAAGTGCAGACTCTGGAGAGCTAAAGATACAGGCAAATTCCTGAACCCATGGAGCAAGTGAAAAAAAAATATATATGTAGGCTCAGGGAGGGAATATAACAATACCCTAGTTCTTATGCCTTTTCAGCTAATTTATACTCTACAAAAGACAAACAACATCCACTCAGAAGACTTGTGAACTTTTAAAGTCTGTCAATACGGATTCTAAGCCACGTGAATGGAGTCCAGCATGTCCCTTTCCCTGTGCCATGAGACAGGAGCCAAGTTTGCTGGATTACTGAAAATTCCACTCCCGTTCAACCCAATTCAGGTCTGTTTGGGAGAAGCATGCTATGTGAGGGAAAAAAAAACCCATATCAACAGGAACACCACTCCATTCTCTAGCAATCATAGATATTCCCCTCCATTTGCATCAGGCCCAGTATCTAGCATGAGAAAGAAGTTGGAAGCATGATGTACAAATCTGTATGAAACAAATGCTGCTTTGGCAGGAGAGTTAAGAGCTGGAAAAATATAGCTAACAGGTTCACAAAAGTGTAAGCCCCACACTACCATCTTGAAAATTACTCTAGTGAAGTTATAAAACATATGCTAGTGAGGCAGCATATTCTTTGGAATAAGAACTGGTATGTTCTGCAAAACAATTTCCTGAAATAAGCTTTTTACTACCCTTCTTATATGAAAACTTTCAAGAATTTCTTGGGCAAATGCCCAATTAAAACCAAAGGAAGAGTATTTTCCTAAAAAACCCAGCGAGCTTCTCAAGCATACTTTCAACTTGCTTCATGAGGTCTCAGGTTCTCTTTCCGAATCCTGTTTAAAGTGTAGCACAGTGAAGAACTGTTACATGTATTTTGACCTTCAAACGGCATAATCCTGAAAGGGAATCAAAGGCACTCAGAGAGCCAGCTCCCTACTTAGTGAATTCAGTAAGGCAAGACCATAGAATCACAGAATGGAACCATAGAATTGTTTTGGCTGGAAAAGACCACTAAGATCATTATTAACCCAGTACCACTGTGTTCACCACTAAGCCACATCTACATGTCTTTTAAATACCCCCAGGGATGGTGACTCAACCCTGGGCAGCCTGTTCCAATGCTTGACAAGCCTTTCAGTGAAGAAATTTTTCCTAATACCCAATTTAAATTTCTCCATGTGCAACCTGAGGCCATTTCCTCTTGTCCTATCGCTTGGGAGAAGCGTTACTTGGGAGAAGATATGAATCCCCACCTCCCCGTAACCTCCTTTCACGTAACTGTAGAGAACAATAGGCAAAAGGAGGTGAGCACTTCCACCAGCTCCCTCAGTACTCCCAGGCAGATCCTATATGGTCCCAGAGACTTGTGCATGTCTTAAGTGCTGACCATTTTCCCTTAGACTGTGGGGGCTTCAATCTGCTTCCCATCCCTACCTTCCAGTTCAGGAGGCTGGCTACATGGAGAACAACTGATCTTAGGACTAAAGACAGAGGAGAAGGAGGCATGAAGTACATGAAGTTCTTCAAACAGCCTTCCTCAAACTTTGCCATTTTGTTTCCCCCCACATCCAATAAAAGCTTGAGATTCTCCTAAGCCCTCCCCTGACTGCTGAGAAAAATGAAACAAAAATTTTCTTGTCTTTTATGGCAGTAGCCAGATTAAGTTCTATTCGGGCTTGAACCCTTCTAATTTTCGCCTTGAATAACCTAAGGGCATCCTTGTAGTCCTTCTGATTTTCCTGCCCCTTCTTCCAAAGGTCCTTTTTTTTCCTGAGTTCCAGCCAAACGTCTCTGTTCAGCCAGGACAGTCTTCTTCCCTGCAAGCTTGTCTTTCAGCACGTGAGGACAGCCCGCTCCTGTACCTTTCAGATTTCCTTCCTGAAGAACGTCCAGCCTTCCTGGACTCTTTATCTGCAAGGTGATGTAACATCTTTTACTAAATTTCATAATTATGGAATAAAGAAGCTTTTATGGATACAAGTCCTTCTCTTTCACATAAATAACCTTCAAAATAACCACTGCAAAACTTTCTAGTTTGTCTGACTTGAATCACAAAAGCAAAGAAGCTACTGAGGCTTTCAAAGAAAACAAACAAGAAAATAAATGCCTTTATATTTCTCAGAAGTACTTACAGCAACTTATCAAAATTAAAAACAAAAGGTATCATTCCACAGAATTTCTGAGACGCTTTAAGAGATGAAGTCAATGATGCACACTCTAAAATGAAAAAGTAGCCAGCCAAGGGAAAATTAGAGCTGTAGAGAATAAAACCACATCTCAGTCCAAAACCAAAAGGCAGAGCTGATACCCTAAATTATTACAGCAAAGCTGTACGAAGGAGCCTAAGGTTTAACTGACTGAACCTGTAGATTCAGATTTCAGAAGTCTTGAAAGGTAGGATGAAATAATGGAGACAACATTGCCCAGCAGAGAGTTTCATCTGGAGTATTCAAGCACGTATCAGTCAACTCCATGTAACGTATTAAGAAATAAAATTTTTAAAATTCTTATAGTAAAATAGCAGCAATCCAAATACAGCTTGTTTTTGTGTTCTTTTTTTAATAATTGGTTTACATTATCTTTGTCAAGATTTCTGTAGAAAAAAGGTGTAAAAAAAATGACTGCATTACAAAAGAACTTAATTGTATTTATTCCAATTATATCCCAGATTTCTCTCTGATGTGATATATCCTGAAGTAAATACTAGGTTTGGGAAAGATCAACTCTGCTTTTTTTCCCCAAGATATCAGCATTTGAATTTATCTCACTATAAATTCTACACTCATATACACAAGGTGGAAAAGCTAGCATATTTCCCATCATTTTTAGGGAAGGCTTTCTGTTCAGCAGCTATAGTATCCAATCCACCTTCCATTCCATCCATCCAGCTTCTCTACAAACAAAATGCAGCAAAATTGGCATCTAGCAAATGGAACATTGCAATCCATGGAGTGACACAGTTCACATACCTCGGCATTTTGAGCAGTTCTGAATAACAGAGGTATGGAAAGAGATGGGAGGTTCCACTGTAGAATGCCTGACCTCTGGGCAGATTAATGAAAGGCCAATAAGAGGCCTTAAGTTTCAAATGTAGGGATGACAGCAGACTGTTTAGGCTCTGAAGGCCTTAGCAGGAACTGGATGTTTTGTTTTCTTGAGGCTCTTCTGGGAATTAGAAGCCAGTTGTTCTCCCTCATACATAACAAAATGATGTAATTGGACACAGTAGTAGGAACACTCTGTTTTCAGGGGAAGGGAGTCTGAGTTATTTCCCACTCCCTCTTCCTTTATCTTTCATAACTTTAGGAAGAAACTGTTAGTGAGCAAGAAAGGCAGCAAAATCTGCAAAGCATATCCCTGAGCAGATCAGAAGGAAAACGAGCTGTTTGAAAGACAATTTCCCACAATTACTCCATTTTGCCTTCAAATGATATTTCAAAACTACTATTTTAAGACAGCTGTGTCTCAATGGAACCAGAACTTTTTGGGGGCAGATCTTTCTTGTTAACCAACCCAAAACTGACCGCTACAAAATTGCCTCCAGATTTTCAGCAGAGGACATTGCCCTAATGGGAAACACACAACACTAGAGAACACTTTGCCTCTTAAAATGCACAGAGTACAAATTCCAACCTCTGAAACCATGGAAAAACACTTATTTTAATTATTTTTTACTCAAGTAACTGCATTTTACAAGGAACTACTCATCTTAAAGTGTATTTTAAAGGGTACACAGACTACATCTGTAAAAGATCCACTAGCAAACAAGGAATAAAAAACAGTATGTGCACTCATGTTCACTTGAGTAAGATTTCTTACAAGATAATGCAGATCTACTTAAATATTTGTTTTGCTCCAAACGAAACAACTTCATCTGAGGGTTATTAAGTGCTCCACACTTATTAAGTTAGTACCAGAAATCTGACTAAGGTGTACAATATATCTCTGGAATTAAGCTTCTTTTGTGAAGACACAGAAGTCGATAATCAATGAAGAACTGTGTATAATAACAGCCACAGGAAATATAAAGATGTGAATATGCTATATATACACAAAATAATAAGATGCATAATTTTAAATAAGCCATCATTTGGATCATTTTCATTTTACATCCTTTTCTACTTTAACTGTAGTCTTATGGCTTTTTAATATGCACAGAACAGATATCCTGCCCAGAGTTATGGTAATAGATACAAAATAATTTCAAGATCACAAAAAAAAGAAAGAAAAAAAGAAACAAAAACTAACTAATCCCCATCATACTTCAAAAAAGCCTTTAGAAATGATGTGCAAATATCTTGCTGCAAGAGAAAGTATGTATCAGATGGCATAAGTCAGTATCATCAACTTACCACGTCTTAACCTATTAAGTAGCAAATACTCAACCATTTTGCTGTGTCTCTCTCACCGACATTTAAACCGAGATGCTTTACTTCACATCGGAGGCAGACAAAGACTAGACGTGCTCAGTTACTGCAGCTGAGCTGCAGCACAGAGAAAAATGTTATTTATCTGTGAACTACACCAACCTAAGAGTGAGCTGCCACATGGAGGCCACACCGCTCCCCTGGCCACAGCCACCTTCCATTCAACCCTCCTCTGTGCTCATCCGAGCCCACAGAGAGTCACTCCAGAGAAGTAAACCAAGACTCTTCACCAGAATGTTTTCTGTGCTTTTGCTCACTGCTTCAGCTCACTAACCAGCCACGCAAAGGGAGCAGGGGGTGGGCTAGGACCCACTGCAGGGACAAGGAGGCAAGGAAAGCACAACTTCCACTGGCAGCTAGCCATAAACTCAGCTGAATTGCATCATCAAGCTGCACCCTCACTTCACACTCACTTAATGAACCCAGCCTAGAGTTAAGAGTTGCTTCCAATTTATCTCCTAACCCATTTCAAAGCAATTGGTTTTCTGCTCAGTAGCCCTACATGAAGCAGGAGGTTTCATCTGTCACCTGTGTGCCTGAGCCCCTTCACAGAAAAGGCTGCAGGTTTAGGAGAAACACTGCTGGAACTTGCAGTAGATCTTCCTTAAATGCAAAATCTGTGCCAGTGATCAATAATTAACAGACTTCCACCCTGACCTGTCAAAGGCTAGAGACAAACCAGTCATATATGTTGTACTCAGTCCTTTTTGACTGGAAATACTGAAACCATAAATAATCCTCATATATAATTCTGACATAATGTAATTACCTTCAGATGGATGAGCATCGTTTCTGGGAAGCTTAGGGGAAAGAGGAGCAGTGTATGGTGGAGAATCCTGAGAGTATCGTTTAGCACTCCTGTTTTCAGGTATTTCTTCTTTGGCTGTGTAGAGGAAAAGTCACTACCTATTATTCTAGCATGAAGCTGCTCATGGGCAAAGTCCAGAGACAGAAGCAAAGACAGACATCAGCCATTCACCAGGTTAGAGTTCCATTTCTTGTGTCACACAGACTCAGTTACTTCAATACAAAATTTCAAAGTTGAATTACCTTGACCCTGTCTACTTTCCTGAACAGTTAAAACTAAGAACTTTCATGTGATAGATAGAATTATACACATAATTTCTCCAATGGAAAGAGGAAAAAAACATTTTATACAGCAGCACCCAGAACACAGACTCAGCTATCAAACAGCTGTGAGGAAGCTTCATTCCCAATATAAACCTTCTGAAATCGTCTTGACAACAAGGCTATCTCAGCTGTGACTCCTGGTGACTCTTAACCTGGGACCTGTAATACCAGGTCCTACAAACAACCTGTCGGGAGATCTTGGGCAAGTAATTTCATCTCCCCTTTACTCTATGTTCTTGGTGCAGCAAAAGCATTGGACTCATACAAAATTGCACAAGCAGCCAATTTCCCAAGTTTTTCTGCTAGATAACGGGACTGTACATAGCAGAATGTAAAATTTTTTGAGCCACCCCTAAGTAAGGTGAAAAGAGAAAGAAAAGACCTTTTACTTGTGTTGGAAGGGTTAGACTGAATTCCCTTTCAGGGCAAGTCCCTTCTCACAGACAGCAAGCATCTTTTGCTAAGTTTATTTTATGAGCCGAGCATAAATTTAACAAATGAAATGTGAAGTTTTGAGCTTGTCTTTTTAGTGGTATCACAGTGCTAAAGTACATATGTTTTCTAGCTTGCCTACGAGGAGAAGTTTGCTGAACAAAATTATTTCTGCACATGTGGTATGACCTATCCATTACTGTCAAAGCACTTCCACACAGGAACCAATTCACTAGGAACTGAAGTGTATTAATTTCAAGCAATTCATGTCACAGAAAGACAGACTAAAACATTGCATTTCATAAAGTCGCCACATTTCTGAAAATATATCAGCGCTTGAAAATAACAAGTGATTAACAGTACCTGGCTTATTCCTATCGTACTCCATAGGACTATGTGCACATCCCATGTAAGGGCTGAAAGGCTGGCTACTGAAGAGATTATCACACTGCAGACTGTGGCAGAGTTTCTCCAAGAAGCGTAGGACAAACGATGCACTGTTTACAGAAGGAAGATTGATGGCATGTTTTTCCCCATCAAAGGAAGCTGTGAATAAGAAGATTATGTCAAACACCCCCCAAGCATCATGAAGTATAGTAAAATACCATCATTAACTTAAAGGAGAAGACATCCAGATGTGATTTAAACCATGCAAGACATGAGAGGAGTAAACAATCATTCTGATTGTTTAAAAACTTTATATCCAAAAGACTGATTTTACCTTCCATTGGATCCATGTCAGTTTAAATTTGCTCTATGGGAACTTATTTTAATAAAATAATTTTGGATTCACACCAGTATAACAAAACTTACAACTACTCCCTCACCACCAAAACTTTATGTGGAATTTCCATCACTTACAAAGCAGCAAACTCTCTACCACCTATTTGCAGGAGATAGCACAAAAAAGACCCTTCACAATACTTGCTAAAAAACAAAACAAAAACAACACCCCCCCCAAATCAACAAAAAAGGCCAAACAGTTATTAAAAGAAAAAAAAGGCCAAAAAAAAAACCCCTGAAGAAATGAAACAAACAATATTACGGGTTTTTTCCTCAGTTTCTCACTGAATGGCAAATACTTGTGGTAAGGTGCTGGCATCCATTACCATTGAAATTCTGACTCAGAAACTATTTTGCCACTTGCTATTTTATCACTAGAGAAATCTATCCTGCTGTCAACACTACAGTGGTCAAGCTCCCATTTATTTCAACAGGAGTTAGGTGGCAGAGATACCACAGCAGCCACAAATGGATCTGTTGTCTTTTAAACCGAGTGATTACAAAGAGCCTGGACGTGTGCCTATGTCTTTTCCTTGTTGACCTCTTTCCTTGCCCCTCAAACAGTGTGGCAGCTGAGGATATTTTTCTTTTTTGTGAAAATTAGTAAGATTTGGAAAAGACTCAATACTACAGATACATGGATAAATAATTACCATTACATCAGCTGAAACTTTTAGTTACTTGTGATTAGAAAGACTTTAGAACAAAGCAGGAACAAACTTGTAACTTAAGCTTAGGGCTGAAAAGAAGTGGCATGAACACCAGGTTTATGCATCAATTTGTCTTTTTGGTTTTCAGCCTGTCATGCAGCTTTCTGTTGTTAACAGAAGTTTCCAAATGATAAGCAGAGCTTAAAAGGATCACATTTTGTTGGTAGCAGATGCTTTAAAAAAAAAAAAAAAGAAAGAAAAAAGCCAGAAATGACAAGAAAGCCTTTATTCACAGATCTGAATTAAGGAATATTTCCATATTGTGTTACAAAAGAGACAGATAATATACACAGAAACAAAGTAAATGCCTAAGTCTAGCATATTTTAGGCTTCCTTAGGAAATCTGAAGTGTCAATTACTTACACTGTTGATGTAAGGAAGTTTCTGATTAGAGTTAATGTGAGTTAACCAGCCAGCATCAACAACAATATGCTGCCTCTCCCATCTGCTTTCATGACAGACTGACCAGTGCAAGTGCTTGAAGTTTGAGAGTCAGTACTACAGGACCAAAGTGCTTCCATGGCCTGTTAGGTTTTTTCCAGGCTCCAATGTCCAAATGAAATGCTAATGATTAACAGTCCCACATGTGGCTCAGACACAAGGTCCTCTACATCCTATTTGGGGAAGGGGTCTCCAAAGGCAAATTTTTGCTTGGAACTCAACCAGTTCTGGAGAGCAAATGGGCTGTGAGACCTAGCATAGCCTGACCTCCTGACAAATTTACTGCAAGGTAGTAGTCAGCTACAGCAGAAATTTAAAATGCTTTATAACAGCCTTATGGATCTCCCTATATGGCCTTTGAGAAAATTACTTATTCTATACCCCTTAATTTCTCATTTTGAAAAAAAAATTGAAAACAACAATGTTATTTAAGAGTTATCAGGAGGATAAAGCAAGAAACAGCTGAGGCGTTGTGACCGCCCCAGCAAAACATTCCTTGAGACAAATCCACAAAAAAAGATTCAGTGCAAACACAGCTCCCCTGGACTCTTAACACCTCAGGGCAACCATCCAGACTCCAGCCAGGGGTGTGGGATCCAGATCCATAGGCTCAACTGTCTACTCTGCTTGGGAACAGCATAAGCATCTAACTTCCTAGATAAATGTTAGGGGAAAAAATAAAAAGGAGTACCTCTGAGGTGCAATAACCTCAACCTTTAACCATATATAAACAGGGACTGGAGTTTGCATGTGCAACCCCAGCCCTCAGGATGAAGAGTCATACTCATTTCTTCACTCTCCATTCTTTGACTATGTTTTACATACCAGGTTCAAGCCGGGAGAAAGACTGAGAACTAAATTATCAGAGTGATGAACTGATAGTGACGAAACTCACCCAAGAGTCTGATTTTAATTCTCTACTTGAGAAAATTTATCTGACCCTCAATCTATTTTATCCCACCAAACACCACAGTCTGTGCTACAAGGAGAAAAAAGGGGCTGGCACCACCACCATTAGTGAGCTTGCTAATCAAGCCTTTAATTTCCTTTTAGTTGTATTTGCCTAAATTGAAATCTTATGCATTAAGCAAAAATAAAATGGCTTGTGCCTTTGTTTGAGAAAGAAAAGATGGAAAAAAATCCTAAATTTAATTTTATTCAAAACAATTATTTTCTTTGGCAGCTGAACCAAAAGAACCCACTAATTATTCCATGTATGCTAGCAAGATTATTTTATCCATGTTCTCATCAGCACACAGTTTCCTCCTATGGCAGGTATAATATCTATAAAAGCATCAATTCACAAAAGACTTAGATTTCTTTGCTTATTCTCTGCCACAACATTTTTTTTTCTTGACAGTCTAAAAAAAAAAATCCAAAAAAAACCTGAACAACAAGCCACCCTCCAAACCCACTTTAAAACAAAAAGGCTACAAGAAAATTTAATTCTGTAATTCCTTATTTTATTCTGCTGTTGCTTCCCTCTTCTTCCTTACTATTCACGTGCACAGCTAGATGTAATGTGCTACATTAATCTAAGTCATATTTTATGCTTCACAAAATTTATCACATACAAATTTTTGATAAAATGACAGGGAGTGTTTGTTGAGCCACTTCTCAGCTACCTGTCTGACAAGCCAAGGAGAAGCAAGAGCTCAAGAACACCAGAAACCCACTGGGGCCTCGTGGCTCACTATCAGCCGGACCAGGACTCTGCTTCTGGAGCAGCCCACATCGCCAGGTTCCTCAAATCAGGAACACAGGCCTTGGGGTGAAGCCACGTGCAAAACAGTAATTCCTTGTTGTACAGAACTTTTGAATGCAAACAAGCCACGGCTACATACAGAATCTGAAATTTCTCTCTCCTGTTTGAAGTTATTATTTTCAATTACTCAGTCACAGCCCAGAGATGCCACTGGCCTGTGATTTAGCCCTTCATTATAAACAGTCACAAAGAGAATACGGGCAATGAACATCTCAGTGCATTTTGCTCTAGAAAATTGACTTGTCTGAAATACAAGCAAGGTGTTAATAATATAACAACTGTTCATATATATTGAAAAAATAAAGCAATACCAGTTTCAAAGCCACATATATACGATGCCATTAAACCTCCACTGCACAGCGGAGAAGCAGCATCCATTTTATGCACAAACTCAGGGAGATGCCTAAACAAGGCTTACTGTAGTTCTGCTGTACAGAGGTTGGGGTGCTGCTTTTTAAATGCAGTTAGACAGCAACACCTTCATGAGCACTTAATTGAACCTCTATTCCACTAATCATTTTTCACATCTGGTGTTAATGTAAAGAGATTAAAGTAATGCCAAGTCTTTTACCGCCACTGATGGAATTATGAATTGATGAGCTAACTGTTACATATAGAATATTTCCTAGCCTAGAAGGAAAAAAATGTCAAGCAGCAGCTATTCCGACTGAGACATAGAGATAAATTATCCACAGACCTGCCATCAATATGTGATAGCAACAAACCTATTCCATAATAGGTGACATAGGTGGATGAAGAGTGACCTAAGATACTGCTGCAGTTCTGGGGAACAGGGTACAGGAAGCAGCAGCAACTTAAACATGTAGAATCACTTGCCTGGAAGTGAAACAGATTAGGTTTGAGACTTGTCACCCACTTGGTTAATGCTTTAAGAACACAAATACCATGCATGGATAAGATTATGCGAATGACTTGAACTAATAAAGCTGATTATTTCACTTGTAGTGAGTTTACTTGACAAATGTTTGGCTACAGCTGCTAAATGAGGTGCACAAGCTCTACTTAGTGTAAGAAACTAACTGTATTGTGCATTTGTAATTTAAACACTGCTATTGCTCAATTTGTTCATATCACTCTGGACTCAGTAAGATAAATCATACATCATCAATGTTCAGACCTGCGTTTACATAGCCACAAAAGTGATATAAATTCACTGCAGCTACTTCAGTTCTTCTGCTCTATCTCAAGTTCACCAAGAAACAAAAGAAACAGAGCATCTTCACATACCAGTTATCATTTCCCCGCCATGATGGCCAGATTTCAGAAATCCAAAGACTATTTTGGCTTGATAGGCGCAATCCACACAAGCCTGTACAGCCTGCTGAAGTACCACATTGACAGGACCTGGTCCAAAATGGTCTGGAAGCTGCTGAACCTTCTTCTTATCCAGGTGAGGCCCAGAATTTCCATGTTTGTTCACATAAACACACACTGAAAAGGTACAAGCCATACTTATTGTCAAGGAACCAAGACACGTTTCCAAGTTAGAACTGAAAATTGTCATTTTAGTTTTAATCCTGCAGAAAAGATATATTGGTCAACTCAAGAAGCTGAGCATGCACACATACTTTCAGAGCATGCAGAAAGTGCTCTTCTGCCAAGGTTCTCCTGCCTGAATCCTAAACTCACTTTTTTTTTCTGCTTTCTGAAGCCCCCTTCTACCTCACTAATGTAAGAAAGCGGACACGATCTCTGCTCATACACTAGTTCCAATAAAGTACAAATTACTGGCAGGTACTCTAAACTACCAAGTCACAATTCTACAAAGCTGGCCTTACCAAGTTACTGCCTAAATTTTTTCCTATTTGAGAAGCTGCAACAAAGAGAATCCTATGTTATATACCTGCCACTGATGCTCATTCTGAAGCACCCATAGGACACTAACATATACATCACACAGGTCATGAGACACAGAGTGGCTACCGAAGGCCTGTAGCTTCAGAAGACCTGAACCCCTCACATAGGATTTCCACACCACCACGTGGCCTTGTCTGCTAAATAAACACCTCTTTACAAACACTCTAAGGTGGTTTAAAGTTCAGCACAAAACAATCATATAGGACTTTTGTAACCACTTTTTAAAGAAACAATGTGAAACTATCTTCCAAAACAACTGCCAAGGCAGAAGAACATGGGAAACATGTAACTGTTGAGTTTTTTTATCTTGTTCATCCTGGCTGCCACATGACCAAGAATGCACCCAAGAGATTATTACAGCTTAATGAAAAAATGTGCCTCTGTGGTGATTAAGCAATCTAAACATTCTATTACACAAAAGACTGACATATTTTCTGAACTGTAGTTTGATTTGGGTTTAGATTAAAAACCCCGAACTTTTAAAAATGAAATATTTCTACAAGAGTTTTAATCACATAATGTCTTCCTGCATATCTGTTTACTCTCTGATGTCTGCAAATTGAAGGAAACCCATTTGTACAAATAATCAAAGCTACAAATCAACAGTAATAGTATGGCATTTTCTGTCTGGGCTCAACAACAATTGCCTTGCAAAAGGTTTATTTTCCTAGGAAAAAGGTACATGCTTTCCCCTCATCCATGACTGAAACTGGGAGTGAGAGGAGTCTGACAAGTTCTATCGTAAAAACAGGTTTTAAATGTAAAAAAAACACCCCAAACAAAATCATCGTAATTTATGGAGTTTTTAGAAAGTTCTGAGATTTCAGCTGACAATATACAGATTGTTTCACTATAGGGTTACCAGTTCCTCAATGGGTTAGTTCATTTATCAGCTTATTTCTTTTCTGCCAACCCTTTTCAAGACACATTTCATTATATTTAGAGACAAAAAAAAAAGCAAACATGAGGAAAGAGGAATGTATTCCCTCTGATTGCCTTTACTGGGTTTTAACAGAGTTGTTTCTTTTCATGTAAGGCTATATAGAGATAAAATCTCCATTTTGTTATATTACAGTACAGCTTGCATGATATCAGAGTATCATATGGGCTTTCAGTTACATCTATTCCCATTTCATATATTAAGGAGTGGGACAGACATAAAAGAACTGTACAGTTTCCTTCTTCACACAGGAACAAACTGTCAGGTCTAGCAGATCTATCAAAAGTCCCTGTGCCCCAGCACTTACTGCTATAATGTGGGCATCAAAATACTAGTTCTGAAAAGTAACTCTGGCTCCTAAAAATACTTTTAAAAAATAAGGCAGCTGGATAATGATTTACAGTAATAAGTTTGCAGCACATTCTCCATAAAATGAAACTGCTTGACATGGAAGCCATTCCACACACTTTGTTTTCTTTGTCTTTTACCTGTGGATATAACTCCTGCAGTTGCACCAGACAAACTGATTCCATCTTTAAGTATCTGCGTAGTGCCATTATCCCCCTCAGGAGATGACTGAGGAGAAGGAGATGTAGGAGTCAGCTGTTCTGGCAAGATTTTTTTCTGTTAAGAGAAAATAAAAGCAGAGTCAAAATGTTTAATGTTTGTTAAGGAGCCTGCACAACCTTTCTGCTATCAGTTACCATCTTAATGAATGGGTGTGGTTCCTTACTAGAAAAGTACCACACACAGCAGAGAAGGGAAACTTCGGAAAGGAAGACCAGAAACTGTCAGTTTGCAGTTACAACTACTTCAGTAATGCAGTGGAAGACAAATGACTTATAAAGGAACCCACCTTTACCTAAAAAGTGGGAAAAGAAAGAGTTTTATATACTAATTCATGACTCTTCTAAAAATCTTAGGAAGAGGTGTTTTGGATTATTTTCCTATCCATGCCCTTCCATCTGGGTTTATCACAACTCAAATAAGTTAGTTGGGCTGTGTATGTATAGCCATAAAAAACCTAAGTCACATCTAGGTGTCAACATTACAGTGCTTCTGTATTTTCCCTCAGCTTGTTTCAAAGGGGTTGAAATTCTCAAGTAACCACTTCCAGGAATTTTCAGGTGCTTCATGCAAGGTATCAAACAAGCCTGTAGTTACAATCCAGTCATGCTGGTTGCCAAAACCTTTCCCTTTCCCAAAGCAAACTTATTTGCAGCTTATCATATGACAGATAACCAGAGTTCAGAGCACAGCGATTTAGAAATTGGTCCGTGTGCATTACCTTCCTCACCTGAGGAAAAGAGATTTTTGTTGTAATTTGGTTCGGACTGGAGTTTAGAAAACAGATGTGCACATGGAAGACATTTCACAGAATCACAGAATATGCTGAGTTGAAAGGGACCCACAAGGATCATAGAGTCCAACTCCTGGCCCTGAACTGGACATCCCTAAGAGTCACACCATGAGACTGAGAGCATTGTCCAAACACTTCTCAAGCTCTGTCAGACTTGGTGCTGTGACCACTTCCCTGGGGAGCCTGTTCCAGTGCCCAACCACTCAGGGTGAAGAACCTTTTCCTGATATCCAACCTAAACCTTCTCTGACACAACTTCAGGCCATTCCCTTGGGTCCTGTCACTGGTCACCAGAGAAGAGATCAGTGATGTGTTTTGACATACTATGAAAATACATCTAAATAAAAGAAATAATAAATTTGAGTTCACAATTTTTCCCTTCACCGCTTATTTTTGCATGAGAACAGATGACATTCTGACTCTCTTACCTAGCAAAAATTAGGAATATATGAGATTACCCAAGGTCTTGACACTGCTGAATGCAGCAGAGACTTGTGGTCATGTGGTAAGCATTTACCATTAAAACTGATACATAGTGAAGTAAAAATTCAGCCAACTTGCTAAGGAAGGCTAACTCCTCTTCCATTTAGCAGTATTTATCCTTTACACTTTTAGAAGCAGCCTATTTTCCAAGTAATGTATTGAAAACCATGTGGAAAGGAATCAGAATATATACCTTCCTAAAATGAGCAGTGCTTAACTTCTTCACAACACTTAGAAAGAAGAAATTAACTTTCCTCTGAAATCCGGGGCACTTTAAAAAAAATTCTGTGCCACTTACAGTTCAGAGAAGACAGGTTTGGCTGGAGAAGGTACTTGACAATATGGCACTGGGTGGAATCACCATGAACATAAGGAATAGACTGCCAAGGCTTGGCATTGCATTGTGAATGAGATGAGGTGGCACGGGTTAGACACAGAACCAAGTAGTGATGTATTACTTGTCAGGAATTGCCCATTTATCTTAACAGTGGGTGACAGAAAGGTCTCCATCCTTCATACAGAGAACAAAAATGCACTTGGGAAGACTGAACTTTTGATCTGAAGTCCAGCATTCCTGAAGGCCCCCTGTAGCAGGGATTCTTGCGGGAGGGGGTAGTTTTCTCTCACCACGCTGCCAAAAGTGGGTGGTCGAGTTGAGGGAAAAGATGAGGAAAGGGGGAAAAATGTAGGCATGAAAACAAAATACAAACACTAAACTAAGAGGAACCATCCACTCTCCACACCAATGCACAAGCGTGGTGAGACCAGCCGGCTGTTTCCTACCTTCTCCCTCAGAAGGGAATATAGCATGTTACGCTTGCTCAGCCGAGGCTCTCATTTTGCAGCCCCACAGTGACGGGCAGCCAGCGGCAAGCCCAGAGCCATGTTGTTTCATGAGACAGGCCACACTCCCAGCAGGGCTGGGCACAGTGGCTTGGTCTGGCTGTGGCTGGCTGGCCCCTACCAGCTGGGAGGGCACACCAGCTCTGCCTGCCTGCAGAGAGCAGGGCTCACAGCTTGTACCACCAGAACAGCTTCACCTTCACGCTTAAAAACTCTTTTTGTGGGGTTGAATTTAGGGCTGGTACTCACACTCAGACCAAGGAGTTCCCCCAAGAAATTCTGAAAGGAATTCTTTGCACTGTTATGTAAAGTGTACTTTTAAACTATAATGAAAGAGACGTACAGAGGTTTCTTCTTTATTATGAAAGAGTAAAAACATACAGTGCAAGCTGTGAGAAACAAATTAAAAACAAAATCCAACATGCATCTCATACTTAGAGAGCTTAGAAAAACTTTAAATAAAGGAGAAAAATGATGCAACAGCTCAACATTTCTAGCTGTGTAATAAAAGTTAATACCTGCACAATGAAAAACATTGCAACGTAACAAACTTAAAGGGGCAAAGAAATTCAAACAACTCAGCAGAGAGACAGGCATAGACCAATGTCCCTAAATACACCACACAGCCACCACACTTGAAGCACTATTATTTAGTGCAAAATATGGAGGGTTTTTTTTGGATCAGTCTTGGGGGGTGGGTGGAAGAAAAAAAGCACTTTCAAGCCTCTAGGCACATACCACTTGCATATTTGCATACATACTGGGAGGTGTACAGGCTGTACGGCTGCACTTCATGTCAGACACACCCTGTCAGTGCAGAACTCCCACAAAGCCCCATTTCCTTTCTTTACCCTTATGCTAACAGGTGTAATAGTCCAAAGAAAAGTTTGTACGTATGTATAACATCTCGGCAATTTAACCACTTACCAAAGCAATAATGGCCTTCTGTGAATTCTCAAAAGGAGCTAATTTTTCAAGTTTTTAATGCTGAAGTTAATGAAGTAAAAATCCCAAATTAGATATATCAAACCTAGATTTTGCAAAACCTAACTCTCTGTTGCCTGGTCCCACAGAGGAAATCAAGAGTGCATAGAACCTCAGATTTGCTGCCTCAGGAAAGGGAAGGTGAGCAGTAACACGCATTCCCCAAACAGTCCCCCCAAGTACCTCTCACAAACCAGGTGCCAAATGAAGTGCTCCAAGAAGACACTTTCAGACACCCAGGACCCAGAAGCCTATTCTAATGGCAAGGTGCCTCCAACTACTGTTTCAAAACATAGATAAAGCCTCTCAATTTCTTTTTAATGAGAGATAGAGGACAAAATTCTTACATGCAAGTGCACATCCTGCCACACCTGAGTAAGACCTTAAGATATGACAGTCCTGTGTTCAATGCTGTCCTTCAAAGCCCCCTCCAGAGTTATGAAGAACACCCTACCCACGAGCTAAGCCTGGATAGGAGCGCCTTTCTCCTCTTTAATCTGTGTCGCTGTGCATTTTTATACACCAAGAGAGAAACAAAACTGGAGACCAATTACATCAGTGGCCTACCAGTTTGGATGTCTGACTGGAAGAGGTAGGCAGCAGAGAAGAGTGCTCAGCTTTCAACTTATGGTCCCCAAAATCATTTCTTATCTTGTGATCATCATTTCAACAAAGTGTTGCTTCCAGTTTCATACTAGAGCTTCCGGCTATGCTCTAACAATGTTACTTCACTAGCACTTCACACTGATCAGCACAATCACTGAAGGGAGAATTCCCACCTTGCCATTACTCCACCTCTTCCCACACTGATATAGACTGGAGGAGAAAAGCCCCAAAACTTCTACTTTTTGATTCCTGTGGGGAGGAAGGGGGAATGAACACAAAAAGAACCCCCAAAAAACACCAGGAAAAAGCACTGCCCCCCACCTCCTCACTAGCGCTAATGCAAAGGAGGAAGGAGCACAAGGACAGACTCAAATTGCCTGAGGAAAGACACTGCAGGATTGCTACTCCTCTTGGACAGCCTGCTGTGCATGAGGAAGCCTCAGAAAATAGACCGTACTTCCATGGCAATCCAAATTGCCCTAAGTCTGCCCTGCTGTGATCCTATTCTTCCTTGCAGCAGCTGTAGCATTTGTGCTTTTTTGGGGTGGAGCAGACAAAGAAGGAAGTAAAGAGGGACAGCTGCTGTGCCAGTTGTCTACCAGTTGAGCTCCCTGAACTGGCTCACTCTGGGACTGTTCATCCACCAGCGCTGGTGGCAGTGGCAGTGGAAGTGGGGCGAGGGGACAGCAGTGCCCATGTGTGCCTGACCAAACAGCTCCACCAGAGCTGAAGGTGGAGTCAGCTGCCAACACTCCAGGTCTGACTCAGCCAGGCAGGGAGAAGGGCAGAAAAGCATCATGCCTTTCAGACCAGGGCAGAATTAGGCCCATGCCTAGAGAAAAAGAAGCTTCCTGCTTCATGCTAAGATCAGGGGGTGTCCAGGAGATTTATTTGGCAAATCCGGTTGTATGCTTAAGAAGCCTAAATTACACAATAAAGCCCTCACTGTTTTTCATTCTTTGTTTCTAAACCTGAAAAAACCCCCAAAAAAGCCAAAAACCACAAGCTATATATATGGTTCAGTAACAAACTAACCCAAACTAAGAAACTTAAAGGCTTCCCCGGCTCTCTATTTCAGAATAGCATTTTTCAACACCAATTACTCACCCATAAATAAAACAGTAGTCCTGTTTGGGAATAAAATAATCCACAGGATTTTATACTAAAATATTCCAGAAGAGCTATTCTAAATTTTTTCTTGTAATCAGTTGCTGAAAATACTAAAGCCCTGAAGGCTGAAGAGAAGACAGAAAATTAAGTAATAATAATAAAAAAAAATCTCACTACAAAATTTTGCAATATAAAGTAAAGTAGTAGATAAGGACTAACCTTTTTTCCAGGTTTTAAACTTTTTTTCCTTGTTTTAAGATTTTCAGTATGTGAGGTGCTTTTTGTCAAGGGAATATTTTTAGGAGACCTGCCCTTCTTGGGAACTGCAGACTGTCCAGGGGGTTTGCCCCGACCTGGTTTCCTGCCTCGCTGCGCTGGTACTGGAGCAGATTTCTGTGGAGACTGCATTGAACGCCGGGTCACTTTGGAAGGGGAAGATTGGATTTTTGCACTGCTCTTTGTAATGGAAACTGAGGAAAAACAAAAACAAAAGGGAAGGGGGGGAAAACCTCAAAATGAACAATGGAAAGCAACTTTTCTAACAAAGGCTTAAAAAAATAAAAGTGTACTGCACAATTTACATTGTAAAATGAATATACTTTTTACTTTGAACTTAAGTGGTTGGCATGAAACTAAAGAACTTCATTGAAGCCAAAGAGAGAACTCTTTGTACCCATTCTTTTAGAGGGACTTTCCTAAGAGAAAAACATTTGAATAAAAATTGGGAAAAAAACCCAAGAATTAATCCACTCACCTTATAAATGCTTCCCATAATTTAATTACAATAAAGTGCCAGTCATCAAGAAGGCCTTCAAAAATACTTCACAAATTATACAGCCTATAATGCATCCCTTTTCCTCTAAGAGCAGTTTCCACAATTACAAGACATGCAAACTACTTCTAGGGAGCTACAAAACAACTTTGAGCAGCAAAGAAAATCATCCCAGTGACAAGGAGAAACTGATGACAGGCAAAATGTCACTAATGAATATTTGTCTGAGATGCTTTTTTAGAAAGTTAAGGTCACGTAACCACACCCAGATTTTTCTACCTGGTGCCATTTTGAAGAAGCAATTCCAAAAATCAATCATGAAGTATCATTTTTATTTATTCTTAACACTGAAGTGATTTTCTCCCATAAAACAGGTTAATCTCCCATCCCAATCCAATATGGGATCCCAACAGATACCCACTTGGATATGTTCCAATATGCAAATGATGTGACTGCATATAATCTGGTGTGAGGCTCTAAGATGTAACCAGATTTCATTACATTTAACTTCCTAGTGCACAGGTCTTTTCCACCCATCTTGCTCTTCTCTGAAATAATGATGGTTTTATTTTAACAATTCCCTTCCCAATGGACAGATTAGAACACCAAAAGGATGCCAAACAGAACATAAGGACATATCCTCAATGAAAAGGTACTGCACCAGGCTACAGCAGCACCTGTGGCCAACAAAAAGCAAATACTAAGTCCCGAAGGCCAACAAATACTCCATGCTGTTGGCCCAGACCGCTGGCACGCAGACAGATGCATAAGCTGTGGGACAGGTAAGTAGAAGATGAAAAAGGGAAATTTTTTTACATCAAACCACCTTTGTTGAGAGGTATGGGAAAAACCACAACATACTTGAAGTAATCTGAAACCTTTACACTAAAATTAGACAGCTTTCTAGTGTCGCACTGCCCCTATCACAGCCTTTTGCATCTTGCTGATCGTGAAACTGATGTGATTCACCCCAACCTTAAATACCATGAACTTAATGTGACATAACTTAGAAGTATTGCAAGTTAGAGTTCAAGACGGCTTTGACTGTGTCGGTCACCAGGGCCTGATTCAAAGCACTAATTCATACTGGAAATGGAGCATAGGGGGCTGTTAATTCTGGATTTTTGTGAATCTGGAATATTTCTTCCTTGAAAGTATTGGTATGTTGAAACTTTCTGGTAAGCAAGTAAAACAAAAAATAAAACACAAAGATACTTTTGAAATGAGAAACTGGGAAAATAACATATTCAAAGATTGAGTAACAGTTTTAATGTCTAGCTCTATGAATCATATTCAACTTAACAGTCCAGCACCTTGCTTTACAACTGTTCATTTAACTCTGTATCTTTATGCAGGAGTTAACTGTTATTAAGTATTTGCAACAGAAAATGTCACTGTAAGATGAAATACACACTGCACACAGACTTCTTATAAAATACATGTACTACTGACATTCATTTCTAAAGCTGTAGGAGCATTTACATACATTGCTATTTGCCTGATTCAGTCACTAATCTAATATTCCTAAATGGCAGTTCAGAAAAAATCTCTTCATTATGGCTGGTTGCAATCCTAATACATCAAATGCAGACATGATATCCCTAGGTATCTGAGAAGGACCACCTTCTGGATGTACAAAGTGATCACTTTCCTTTTATTTATGTATGCCAAAACATATTTTCATATGCAATGACAGCTTAAAATAAGACGAACAGAATTTTAACCAAATGCTGGCACAGCATTACTCTTATGTCCCTGAATTGCTGAACGGCAACTCATGTTAAGCTGTACATCTGGAAAGCAAAACAATATCAACTGTGTGCTGTACAATACAGTACTACATATTGTGCCCTGTATTATACTTACAACAATATAAAATGCAGCTATTTTTATTTATCTGTGCCACCCAACTATGAATTGAACAAAACAATCATGACCTTGTAAACAAATGTTGTTTAACAGATTCTTTGTGCTTCTGCCTATGCTGAAATCTAGCAAATGCATTTCTGTTCTCCCACAGTAAAGACACAGTTATTGTTAAACACACACTACTTCCACGTCAACAGGTTCTAGGAGCACAGGTATGAGTTTTGGACACTGGGCAATTCCTATGCCCTTCCAGAAGGACATTTGACGGACAAAGAGTAACAATGCAAACAGCTCCAGCCACTTCAGGCTGCCCTCTTGAACCACACGAATCAAGCACTACCTTATCTCAGCATCTTCCTACCTGTATACGCCAGAGGACCAAATATGAGCAGCATTAACCATTAAGGGGGCGGGGGGAATCAGGTCCCACTTGGTATTTTTCCTTCTGCCTAGGGCTGAAGCCGCTTTTTGCAATAGGCAGGACTGCAACAAAGCCCATGCTGCCTGGGCAGCCTCCTGGAGACAGCAGCAAATGAGGAAGCTGCTATTTGCATTTGTTGATTTAAGAGAGGATGGGGGGAGCACAAGGGAGTGGGAGACTGCTAAAGTAATTCCCATATTGTCTGCAGGCCGTATTGACAGTGATCATCAGTCACCTGCTCATACTTCCCTCACCCCGGCCTTCAGAGGGAGACCAAAGGTTACACTGGGTCACAGGATCTGGGGGGAAATGAAAAGACATGGAAAATCAAGCTGCCAACCCACTGCATCTGCAGACAGAGTTATCCCCACTAGGCCACATGTTCCAAAAACTAAGACGTTTTAATAGTCTCATGAGAACTTGTTAAAATATAACGATGAGGAGAATAGAGAGGAAAAATGCCAAGCTCTGCTTGCAATTACTGCAGTATTTAGCTGGGATATTTACAACCAAAAAAGCTCATTTGCCTTTTCAGGATGCTGCTTTGCATCACAAAGGCCCTCTCATTTGCACAAACAAAATCAAGCATTTGTGTCATGTTGCTACACAAATATCCACCACTCCAGTTTCAGGAGTGGGATGCATTGCATGGCTTTCCTTCCCAAATACCTTATTTAGAGCCAAAACCTGTACAGGCACCCTCAATAACAGAAGAACAGAGGTCACACTACACAGACACGCTTTACCATAGAAATGTTAGCAACTAAGCAGCGCTTTCAAAGTTCACAGAGCTCTAGTTATACTGCCACGTTTGTGTGGGCTATAGGTATATAGTCCTTCATGCAACTCATAATTGCAGCTTTCATACTTTCAAATACTTCTCTTTCAAAACATTCTTTCTTTCCCCCCCCTCGCCCAAACGGTTCTATGAGAATCTCAACACATGCAAACTCTGCATTTAATGTAAGAGAAACCCCAAATCCTGTATCTTGGAACTCACAACCTGGAGATGCATGGCCACAGCTCAGTCCCTCGCTGAAACAAGCAGATCCACCGCAGGCAACCGAGCTCATTTGCATGAAAAGGACCCGAAAGGTTACACTTTACATGAGGGCCAAATTCTGCTTGCAGAAGCAGAAACACTGCCCAGACACATGGAGAACTGCAAAATTTAACCCCAGAATGTTATCTCCAAGATCTCTCGCCAGAATAAGTAAGATATTTAAGACAACTGTGAAATCTGAAGCTACTGAAACCTCCAGTACTTCGGAAGGGGATGGAACAGATGACAGCTCAAAAGACTGAATTCTCATGCAATTCTAATTAGTAAAATTCCTCAAATAATCAGCAGTGACAGTTTCACTCCATGTTTTTATGGAAAGCAGGGGAAAAAAAGGTTCAGATTTGTAATATTTAAACATTATAAATCTCCCATTCAGTTAGTGTCACAGAACCGCAATTACAAGACTTAAAACAGCTGAAGGGAAATTACACAAAGCAAGGCAGGGGCTCACTTTGCTGTACATTCTGTGAACACAGCGTTGCAAGCTGAGGTGAAGGTGCCAATCAGGCCAGTAAAAAAAGTAGTTCACTTTTAAAACCAGATTTTTTTCAAGACAGAAATTATTCTATTTGTACTGTAGTATTGTTCCTATGCTCCCCCCAACATATAAACCCAATGTTCTTCTGAGAATATAAAAATTTGGTCCTTCTCTCATGTACAGATGAAAAAAATGAGGCAAAGAGATTTAGCAACTTACCCTAAATCCATGTGAGCATTCCACAGGAGAAGTAATGGAAACATATCTCCTGAGTTCTAGCCTGGAGTTTTAACTACAGAATTAACCTTCTTTAATACACTAAGTTATTATCATGATAGTTTTGACAACTGGCAAAGGAAGGGGAAAAGATTAGCAATTTTTCAAAACAGCTTACTGCCAAGGATTATAAAAATTTATGTCCTTATGTCTCAATTGAACAACAGAGCCATACAAAAGCGTAACTATCTGTAATACATTCCACCTCTTCCTATCTGTGCTTGGATTACTTCTGGTTATGAGGTAGCTGTGAGATACTAATTGATATGTTGCTATGATACAAAATCAGTTATAAGTCATTATTTTGCTGTCTAAAAAGCAACACCACACTTGGAAACTTCAATGTCCACCTTAGCAAGACACGGACACTACAGCTTGCAGTTTTCTTCTTTCTAGATTTTAGTTTCAGTTACCAATATAATAAAAGAAATAAAAGTCTCTTGTCTTCTGTGAAAATTTTTAGCCTACCTTACACAGGACTGAAAGGCGAAATGGAGGCTTCCAAGCAATGCAACACAAAAATGGAGGAAAGAAAAACCATTTCTCTCCCAGTGACTTCCCCAGGCAGCACTGTAGCACCTTCAGTCCCTCAGTCCTTCACCCCCACCCCCAGCAGCCCACATTTTCAAGAGGTAGGCAAGCCAGCCCCTACAGAACCAACCACTGAAAATACCATTTAAGATCCATCAAAACCCACTGCTAACCAAATTAACACACATCACTTCCAAAAACCCCCAACTTTTAATAGCTAAGCTGGGGCAGGGGATATGTGGGACATGGGGGGTACAAGCAACACAAAAGAAAGACTCCTGGAAGATCTTTCTGTTAGTTCCCAGAAACCAAGAACTGTGAAAAGCCAGCTTCTAGTCTCACCCTTCCAAAAGCATTGCTATTACAACCACATTAGCAAAAAACTCAAGCCAGACAAACCCCAACAAAAAAACCCTGTATTTTGTTGATAATCTGGAAGGAAGACAAGGAAGAGAGCAAGTAAATAACTCAAACTATCAAAACAGCATAAACTTGAGTTACCTCAAGTGAGCTTAGATGTGCTGATGATGAATCTGTCAATAAGTCCGGCAAATGCCAACCCTACACATTTGGTACAAATTTAACAACCTGACTTTTCACCCCATCATTACTGATTCTGCCCTGGTTTTGCCATTATTTTTCCCCAAACAGCATAAGCAGGATGAAAGGTGGGCCCAAAATGAGACAATAAAATACAACAAGCTTCCAGGGAAGAAAAAAAGACATACACAGCATGGATAGTACAAGGCCACTATTTGTTTTGTCTCTGCATCTGAATAACAGCACTGATACACTGGACATAGCTTATCCCTATTAACACAGGTTTGGAAAATATCCACTCAATCTAATCAGCTAGTAGGGCACCACAACCACTTGCTGTGGCTTGGCACAACTAAGCTAGTAACTCTTTACTGCTTAGTCCCCACAGGAGTAGGGTCTTCTATTACTCAAGCTGCAGGTAGGAGGTCTGTACAGCAGTACAGCTTTCTGTTTAGAGTATCCTGAAATACCTGCAGTGTCCATAAGACCCGAACAAGAGCAAATTAAAAAAAAATTCCGTGTAGCAGTCAAAAATACATGTGTTGGAGTGCTTCCAATTTACAAGAAAACTGCAATTACCTTATAAATAAACATGGTAAGATGACGAGGAATCCAGACTTACAACAAGGTCGCATCTTTGGGAAAGGCAAAACCTTTATTTTTTCTTAAGTGATTACTGCCCTGTAGCAGCAGTATCCAAGCCTTGCTGCAAGATGTCAAGAAACATTAATACCAAATAAAAAAAGCTTAACATTTGAGAGAATATGGCAAATCAGATTTTAGCCTGAAGCACTGAGGAGTTTTTCATGTACAATTCTGAAGACAGCATAAATCTGCTTACTGTATGTGCCTGATTTAACTACTATGATCTGCTCATGAGGAGAAGCTGGCTGCACTGACAGAAAAATAAAACCTCCAGCAGTATGAAATTGTACAACTTCACTTTTCTTTTCTTTAATGAAACTTAATTACCATGCTTATATGGTTTTTTTTTTGGCTACTCTAAACAACACAGAGTCTTCACAGATCTAACTGTAGCTCTGTCTAAAGTTTCAACACTTGTTTCATCTGCAAACAGGGCAGTACTTCGGTTAGTACTGATGTTGCACATTTGTGTACAACTCAGCTGAAAATATAACAGAGCTATTTTCACATAATTTCATCAGCAACAGAGAAGACCATCTCCAGTATCTAGCTTGGTAAAATCTGCACAAAGTAAACATTGAGTACATGACTGAAAATTAAATAAAACTAAGAAATCATAAAATAGACAAATAAGATACTTTTAAATCTCTGCTTGAGCCTGTACTACTCTTATTGCTGCAGTTTTAGAAAGAGACCTTTAACATCAACATGCTGATTAGCATAATGAAAGAAGATTGCCCTTACAGACAATAAGTGCACTAAATTAGGAGGAAAGCAATGAGGGGACACAGGGTGTGGAAGAGGGGGAGACAGACAAGAGGAAAAAAAGGAATATGACTAAGGATAAAAGCTACAATGTATCATGTTTTGGGGTTTGGTTTTTTAAAAATTATTTTATCATCTTTCCTTGGCCTCTCAAATTTTTAGGGTGCAGAGAGCAGTTCTGCCTTTTTGAGTTCTTTGCATCACCTTTATCCTGCAAAAATCCAGCTTCATAAGGCTGTGGGGATATGGATATATAGAAACCAATCCCTCTCTCTCCAGATGCTGTTCACATCTAAATGACAGATACTACTTAATACTGAAATCAATCTTTGCAGGTGAAACTACTTATCATTTCCCACATGGCTTGTCCCTGGTCATTCTTTTGTTTTCTCTCTCTTATGGAAAAGGTTTTACTTCTATTATAAATAAAAAGGTGGGTTGCCTAAGTAACTGCCATTTACATGTAATAACTAAACAGCAAAATGAATTTATACAAGAACAGCAAATAGAAATTGTTCTGACAATCTCCAGTCACCTGCTGCCTGCTTCAATCATAAGCCTCAGACACAATGAGCTACAGAGCTATACAACAATATCAAGAATATTCTTGAGCACAGTAACAGCTTTCTATTATTCAACTGAGTAAAGTAAAAATTACAATCTATTGTGGTTAAATAGAAAAGTAGAATACATTTGGCCTAGAAAAAGAGTGAATTAAAAAAAACATGCAAAAGGTATAAAACTTTAAAAGCCTTCCTAAAGTATATCAAAAGCAGAAATTTCATGGACCCAAGAGATGACCGAATTTCAGAATGAGCAAATGCACAAGGTAACACTAAAGCAACAAGACTGAATTTTTTTTTGCATTCATACTCACTCCAGGGAAGCACATAAGATCAGTAAAAGTCCAAAATTCCCAAATACCAATTAATGAATAATCATGGGAGGAACAGAAAACTTAACAGAAGGCACTTCTACATCACTAAGTTTCAATATATTGTGCGCTTCTGGATTCAGTGGCTCAAAAATGCCGTAAATGAAAAGGAAACAGTACAGAAGAACAAGGCTGACCAGAGGAATAAAACTGACCCCTGAACAAGAAAACCAAAATCTTCCTGTAAAAGTACTGGAGTACAAGAAGCTGTTTCAGTACAAGAAACCAAGGACAACAAATGAAACTATCAGCAAGGAAAAGGAATATCTCCTTTTCTACAAAAAATACACTCAAGTAGAGAATGCCTTATGTAGTAGGCGCTAAAAAGGATGTTGTAGGTGCTAAAAGTTCAGATGGCTCCAATATATAACAGAACAGGTTAGATCAAGTTCCTCCCCTTTTATGCTGAGTATCTGAGAAGGTACTCAGCATAAAAGCATTTTTCTGGCCTTGGAAGGTGCTGGGCTTGAGACTGACAGGTACTAGGAATACTTCTGCAAACCTGTCTCCTATGTCCTTATGCTTCTCTTCAGACATCTGCTTCCAGCCAGTGCTGGAGAAAGCCTTCAAGAGCAGATGGTCCTTCAGACTGGTCCAGCATAGACATTACCATGTCAACCTCTTTCACTAGGTACTTTTCACAACACTGTTTATGGGTAACAAGTCATCTCTAAAAGCATCTAAATGACCAAGAGGCACAGAGAAAACAATCTATGCATTCTTAAAATATTAACCTTGAGGCAGCAGGCCAAGCCAATATCAAGCACTGAAGTCAAACCATACATAACAAATTACTATTATCGGGGATATTTCTAATGACACAAACTATAATATTAGCTAAGCACAGCTTCTGGTAGTATAAATATTGAATGGTACATTTCATACCACTGTGCACATGTCCTGACATCCAGCCAAGTCCACTGAAGTCACATCTTCTGATAAGAACCACAGACAAAACATAAACACAAAGATTAGGGCCTGAAGGCTATCAACAGTTGGTCCAAAACAACTTTTCACCTAACTTCTCTGTACTATCTTCTATCTTAGTTCATGAGCTGTCTAATACCAGTGAGAGGTACAGAAGACACAGTTATAAAGAGTAAATATAACATGTAATCTGGTCTGAATAAACACCCCCCATCCTAGAAGCCTGTTATTTAAACTGTTCTTAAACACCTCCCATGGCAGAGGTCCTACATTCTCTCTGGGCATCCTAAAAGGCTAAGACACTAAACAGTTGAAATAAAATCCTCCTTAATTTTCATACTGTCTCCCTTACTGCATGTCATCTCTCTTTCAAAAGTCTAAATTAGACCGCAAAATACATCTCATGGCAGGAGATTGTTGTCCTAGATATGAATGAAATTTAAACCATCCTTTATCGCTTTCATACTTAGATTGTAGACTATTGGCTTTGCATGCTCACTAAAATCTGAGGCTTTTTTTTTTCAGCCCTCTAAGCAGTGATTTAACACACTTAAATGATTTCCAGAAAGGTAGTTACAAAAATCAAGAATACTTTTGATATCCACTCTGGAATTCAAGCCACTCTCAGTCAATTATTTTCACTTTCTGTTGCAGAAATTCAAGGCAGAAATACTGAAGTAACCAGCAGGAAGAAAGTCCAGACTAGAATAACACTTCAGTACTCCAAGCAAATCCATGCAATGTAGTAACTGTCACATTTTCTCCCTTAACAGGAGTAGTCAATGTTAGTGTGATGTAATGAAGAATCCTGACAACATTATCATATTTCTGAATTGAAACAACTTGATTATACTCTTCTTGAAGCTGTTATTTACATCTTAAAAAAGGATTGTCATTGCAGTTCTTTAACGGCTCAACAGCGATCAAGTAACAGTGAAAAACCGAACCTGAGAGCAAAAAATATTTCATCCAGCTATGTAAATTCAACGAGTGTGTTTAACACATAAAAACAGTACATAAAAAATAACAACACAAAGCAAAATAGAAATAACTAATTATTTATGCTCAGAATGGGGAAAAATGAACACACAATTTCAATTAAACTGCAGTTAACTTTGGGCTCACTTTTAGAATAAGAAATAAAAACCACTCCAGCCTGCACCTCTCTGCACTCGGTTTCTATTACATGTCCAAAATTCTCAGTTTTGGCTACAGTTTGTAAGAACCTTGCTTCAGGTTTTATTAATGCCTAAAGTGTTTTTGTTTCTCATTACAAAGCAGTATTATCCTACCTGGATAGGTATTTCAAGTCTGAATATTGTTTGGTTTACTACCTGAAGAACTGGATTACGTAACCAGCTTTACTTATTGTCACGCAACTTTGAGCTCTATCAAGCACTAATCTGGCAAGAAAAATTCTGGATGTATTACCTCAAAATATCACTGGCTTTCCAGCAGTGAAATTGGAGTAGACTAAACAATTTAATACTATTCTTTCCAGAAGATGAAATTGGACTCAGCAATCTAAATTCTCACAAAAATATGTTTTAAAAATTCTATGCCACTTATTTACACAGCCCCTCTTGTGTATCACAGAATGGGTCAGGTTGGAAGGGACCACAGTGGGTCATCTGGTCCAACCTCCCTGCTCAAGCAGGGTCATCCCAGAGCACAGGGCACAGGATTGTGTCCAGATGATTCTGGAATATCTCCAGTAAGGGAGACTCCACACCCTCTCTGGGCAATCTGTTCCAGTGAACAGTCACCCTCACAGTAAAGAAATAATTAACTTAACTGTAATAACACATCTCAATCATGATCTCTCAAGACAAGGTCAACCTTCTGAAGAAGCTGAGAAAGACACTTTAGAGATTGGGAGCACAGAAACATTAAGACTAAGGTCAGTGTGGTACCTATTAGATGACTTCTGATCAAATGTACATCATCCTCACTTGACTTTCCCCTTCCCTCTCACTGCAGGTTTGTACCAGCAGATCATTTTGGACAGCACAGCTACACACATAGTTACTCCTTTGCTGAAATCTGCCAAAATGGACTAAACTCGATTCCAGGTACTATGACCCCTGGCAGTGACTTCAGACAGGCAGGTGAGAGCAAGGATGCAGAGCCACCCTTAACTAATTCCAGTTAGATTTTCCATACAGTTCTTGATCTGCTTCCAAAAGACTGAGAAAAACAATGGGGATGGAAAGGGCAGGAAACATTACTGATTTCTTGCCTTCTTGCTTCTGTTCCTTTCATACTTCCAGTGAGAGTTCTGTGACACATCTACTTGTTCCTTACTCACCTAACACCAGCTATGAAAATTCTCACTGAGAACAAATTATTCTGGTTAATAAAAAAATTAATTAAAATATGATTCCTCTCCTTCAAAACCTCTCTTCTTGACAAATTTTTATGGGATGAGAATAGAAAAGCTCAAACAGTTTGACAGAAAAGCCTTACACTACAGAAACCTGACAAGCAGTCCCCAGAGTAGCAAAGGGATTACACTGAGAGATATCCCTCTTCATTCTATTTCCCTTCTTTCTAAAGTAGATGGTTGTTCATTATAAAGCACAGTGGTCATTAGTTAAAGAGACACTATCATCTGATCAACAAACATCCCCTAAAGGCAAGAGGATGACAAAGCATTCCGAATAGGCAGCTGCAAGACAGAATTTTGTGAGTATGACAGAAGAAACACTAAATTTATAGTTTAGGCCTGTAATCATCACAGAAGCAAAGACAACTCAGCAGCTAGCATAACATAAAGTGCTGCAGCAGCCAATATATTAGTATCACTAAACAGGAGCATGTACCTATCAACAATACAAACAGCAAATCTAGTTCAAGATTCTTTACAAGCACACAAAAATTAGAGATCGTCAAGAGTCCTCCTAACAGTATTAAATAAAACACGTTACCAGAGATACTATGAACAGGCAAAAATTGTTTCCCAGCAATTTCTATTGGCTTTAAGCTACACAAATAAAATTCAACAACATTTCATCCTCATCTGCTACTCACAAATCAAATCTTCAGTCTTATCTGCATATAGCCAGCTGGTTTTTAAAATTCTGCTGTAATTGAGGAGAAAAATAATTATGCAATATTATTAGTCATCTTACCATTGTTCCCTGGTGGTTGTAATGCATCTCCTGTCAAGCTACACCATCCGACTGGGAAAATATCTCGAGAATCACACCTGCACCAATAGTCAAATGCTCCTCTCCAGCCATCAAATGTAACAAAAACTTCATCTCCTTTAACATCTCCAATGGTTGCTGGGCAAATCAGGTACGGGTTCTTTCTATCTATAGCTTCAAGTTTCATTCCAACTTTAAAGCAGTTTGGCACAGGTTTCGGTGGTTCCTACAAAAATAAGCGTGGCAGAATATCTGTATTTCTGTGACGTCTTAAAAAAGAAAAAAACAAAACAAAACAAAGTAACAGCCCTTTGTTTTTCCTCAACATTCTTACTACTTATAGTCACTACTCTAGTGTTATAGAACGCATTCAAGGACACTTACTTATATTTCAAATCTGCCTTTGCTCTTCTGCACTACAAAAATCTTCATTCTATTCCCCCAAACACAGCTGGGATAATTAGCAAAATTCTCCATGACAGAAATACCCTGATAAAAGTATTTACATAAGCAATAGGTTGCAACCAATACATTATGTCTGGGCAGCAAGACAGCCAAGACACTAAAATGAAATTATTACATGCTAATAAAGAAGAGGTTTGCAGAGCATTGATATTTCTGGGGACTGATAACTGTCTGGTAAAAGCTTTACCTCTCAATTAATCCATGAAAAATTCATTAGCATTGGACATTATTTATAGGCCTCTGTTAACTCAGTTGGCCTTAGACCAACTCCAAGTGGACAAAAGAAAAACAAAAATCAAGTGAATGTGACTGGCATAAGTGTACCTCCACAGCAGGAGCTGTGATCTGACAGAACACAAATTACCACCTCAGCCTCAAGAACCTGATTATCCCAGCCCATCTCAGATGTGCTGCAGGCTAGCACAGATAAGCATGGCTCATCATGCCTCAGAAAATTTATATTATCTTATCTAAAAAAAATTGTAATTATATGAAGTTAACACCAAGTGACGTGATTGCAGGCCTGAACCCAACTGTTTGATTTGCTGACATACCTGCCAGGATCACTCTCAGTATCCAAAAAGAAGACACTCAATGTGACAGGAGGGTTTTATGACCTCAACAAAAAATTGAACCAACAAGTCATTCTAATATTACTGTTATTTTTATATAATTGTCCATATTTCACAGTAACTTACTCAAGAGACATGTTTAAAAAACGGAAGGGCTTTTTCTGCTATTTTCAACTACTTTCTCACTACATTTTAAATGATGAGTGTGTGCCCAATGAAAATGTTTAACAAAACCTTTCCGAGCACTACTGTATTCCAACGGCACGCATTCCCCATTAATTATTTTTACTCCTGTTCATATTCACACGAGTACAGTGCTGTTAAGAAATGTGATATGCATTTTATCTAAAATCCACGAGACAAAAAATGAGCAAACACAATTTTTCTAAATAACACACCATACTCTGAAGTCTCAGCTCAGGAAAAGAAACAGCCATCTCTATGGACTAGAAGCAGATTCCTTTCTGTCTAGTTCTATAGCTTGTCAATCCAGTTCAAAGTCATTTTAAATAATAGTCTTGCCTTCCCTGTCTGTGCTGCAGACAACAGGGTAATATCTTGGCATCCTCACTAAAAAATGTAACCGTGGACTAATTGATAGGAAGTTGTTTACTAGAAAAGCCTTTCTTCTTACCTTCTTAAAGAATGCTGCAGGTGCCATTTCAGCTCCATTGAGAGTTCTTAAGAGAAACATTGGCCAAGAGGATGCATTCATCTGGAACCCTGAGGACAAACAAACAAAAAACCAAACAAATGGCCCTACTTTTAGTTTGTAAAATACAATAGGAGGAAAAGGATATAAAGTCTGTTTCATTAATGCCTCATTCCCTCTATTTCAGACTTGGCCGAAACAGAAGTAGCTAAGAAGAAATGAACATGGTTGCTGTAGGTGCAGAAAGCTGTGCTTCATTTCCATTCTGAGTGACTTGTCTGCAAAATCCCTCATCATAACATCAGGTATTACAGATAAATTTCTAGGATATAATGACATAAAAGTTCTAGTACAGAAGACTATTAGGTTGTCCCACACACTCCCTGGTCCAGTGGAACTTCCCCAGCACAAGCACCTAGCTTTCTTTTTAGGTTCCAGCTCATTTATTGAGAAGATACTTTTTCATTTTTGAGAATCTTGTCATAGAATCTTGTCATTAAAATAAATAGATAAATACCCATAAAAACAAAGAATACCTAAGAGTGAACAAAAAAAAATTTGTAATAAATCATGTATCATATTGAAAAACATAAATTGGAAGATCTTTCTGTTATTCATTAACAAGTGAATAAAACTCATAAACAACAATCAAATTTGTTTAGATGAACCACCTTATTCAAACAGAACAAAGGTTTGGCTGAAAACCTTCTTATTCCAGATAATCTTCCCTCACTATCAACCATTTTCCAGTTAAAAGATAAAACAAAATGAACAAAAAATCCTTTTGCTTTCTTTGCTTTCCAAATGAATGTTTTAAAGTAATGAGTAAGATAACAGACATAGTGGACATTTTTTTCTGCTTCTTTAGCAGTTAGATGTCTGGAACAGTTCTGCAGAGAAACAGACATAATACAGCAAATCGGAATTTTTTCCACAAAGCAAATAGTACCACAATCTGCCAAGAGCTCCTGACTTCCCTCATAACTGACCTTTAACAATTCTCTTAAAAATCTGTAACTAGAAAAATGGAACACATCTGCAATTCTTGATCAGTTAAATAATTTACTCATCTAAAATTTGATTATATGCTATAATGGTTCTTTAGCTCACAGCTTTAAGCTATCTTCAGTTGAATAAACAGTTTTCAAGTTAGAACTACCTGTGCAACACCTAAATGAATTCAAAGTTCCTATTTGATAAATGGTGTCGTAATTTGGGGACCACTGAGCTGATTGTCAGGCCTGGTTTCATACCAGAGTCTTTATAAAGCCTGAACACGTGTGGTTACTGAAACACGATATTCTCAACTAGGTAGCCCAGAAAAGATACACAAGCAAGACAGAGGAATGACAACTAAACAACAGTTTCAATTAACTTCGTTTGGCCTTTATGTTGCCCGGGTAAAACCAGAGAAAATGCTATCTGCAACATAATTTGTTCAGAACATTAAGCTCTCAACAACAAAAAGCTCACCTATGGAAAACAGAGGCTGGAACAGGAACACTTTGCTGCAATAATCACTCTCTCAAAACCCTTATGTAACATGCATAATTAAACCCATGCGAAAATCAGGTAGGAGGGACTATTTTAGCTAGTTATTACGATAGAAGTGGAACATTAGTATCCAGAAGGTTCCCTACAACTAAGGAAAAAAAAATCTGTTGGTTAAATGTCTAACAGGAGGTAATTATACACCCAATTAGCTCCCAGCTTTGCCCAGGAACAGGATGCTGTAAAGCTGCCAAAAAGGCTTTTTCAAAAATTTATCTAGGTATGCCAGAATGTTTGATTGCTGGAATTCAGCCTATCTCTAGAAAAATCTAGGGCAGGAGGGCCAAAATAGTGGCACACACATTATTTTCTGAATAACCAGCAATTGTTCAGAGGGCAGGTAAACTTACATGCTTGGGTGCACAGAAACAGCTGCTTCTTAGGTGCTGCACTGCAGGCAGCCTGACCAAATAAGAGTAAGAAACAGTTTCTGAGGAGAAGGCATCAACCTTTCTACAGATGGTCATGGGAAGTTTCTCTTCTTAACGAATCAAATGCCCCCATCCCACATAAGAAGAGTTGCTTTATTCATCACTCTGGTTTAGAAACACATTTTAAAACCTGTTGTGCTCCTGAAGCCATATTTTTAACACTGTACATGTGTCCAGCTGAAGGAACCAGTATACTTTTCCATTTTTTATACTGGGATGACTTCATTCATTCTACAAAGTTATATGAAGAACTTCAGAGAGGTTAAACTGAGAAACTTCTTGGAAAGAATAAAAAAAAAAACAAACTTTCCATGATGTCAGGAATTTCCAGTGTTTTCATTCAAAACCTCTATACATCCAAAGGAAAGAAAAGAAAAAAAGCCCTTTTGGGCTCAAACTGTATCTATCCTAAGCAACATTTTTCTAGACTGCTTTTCTTGTGTTTCTGAAGCAGCACAACAGCACAAAAATCTACTCTTATAATATATGTGAAGTGTCTTAATGGTTATGTCAACTGTTCCTGTGTCTGTCTCTCTACAAGCAAATCAAGACTCATACTGTAGTGAAATGATACTTATCACTTCATCTTTCAAACAGAAAAACTGAAAGTTGCTTCCAAAGCAGGATGACATGTTTTTTGAGAGGCTACTGAGAGAAAGCATACCAATCCTCACTAAACCTCCAATGAGAATTACTTATGAAACCAAACCAGAAGTAGGTTCATAACATAAGATGGAAAAGTGGCAAAAACCAATTCCTGTATACAGTTAATTTTTTATATTAAGAACATTATTTCTCACATCTTCTAAAAATTACAGATCACAAGATAACAGGGGAAAGAGTGTTCACATAAATTTTAGTCATTATTTTTCCTCTTTTTTAAAAGCAAACTATTTGCAGATCATTGTGAAATCTTTAAATATTTCCACACGTAGAAGTTTAAGCTATTTAAAAATGCTATACAAGAATGCAGATCTAAATATACAGGTTAATCACAGCAAAGAAAGGCGATGTCACACTTCACTACCTCTAGCAGTTTAGTCAGAGTTACCTCTGACCATTCACAAGGTAACAAGGAACTGCTTTGTAGAACTCCCCATTTAATAAACTTCCTCAATAAGACTAAACCCAAGCACTATTTCTCAGTTTGGGGAGGCACAATGTTGTCACTCATATTGCTCACGGAAGGCAAAAGAAGTTCTGCGTGATATTTCTAAGCGTCAGAAAGCTATGCCTTGTTCACAAGCATTCGTCGTGCTCACAAACCAGCCATGACAAACTGATCTGACATTCCTGAACATATGTTGATTTGAGGCAATGAGAATGTCACGCAGTCTAAGCCTGCAGTTTGCTAGAGTTCTGGAGTGCTGCTTTTACTACCTCGGAGTAAAAATTCAGAGCAGAATGCTGCAATTCTGCAGTAACCCAGCTTACGCTGCCTGTCCCAAAACACAACCAATTTGCTCAGTGCCCAGGGAAACATCCCGACTGCTCTGCAGGGGCATCCCTCCAGCAGTCCTGCCGAGGCTTCCCAGGCCTGTAGCAGCCAGTGCCCTCTTGTGAGCTGCTCAGGTGCACTGATGAAGAGTAAAGGGGCAAGCTGGCTTTCCCCAGCTCTTTCCAAGGGCTCCCAACAGGAGCATGCATGGCATCATGTAACAAAACACTGTATACACACTCGTAAGGCAGGCTGTATGAGGGAACATTTACAGAATGGGCACATTTAATATTAAGGGCCTATTAAAAAAAAACAACAAACAAAACATTCTGCTCATTTTTATGCCAGAAGAATCAAAAACCAAGAAAAACCACATTTCATTTAGCCTGAATTAGTGTACTTACCTCTTTTTCAATTAAATAATGGTTTGGTGAAATGTTAGGACCACTGAATTTGCCAAGACAAAAAGGCAAATTTGACTTCCTGAAAGGAATACTCCACACACATTTATCCAGAAGCTTTTTTACTTACCAAGTGGAGGCTGGAGCATGCCCCCTTTTTTTTCACAGGTCCCGATGGGCTGTATGTCTGAGGAATCCACAAGCCTCCAGAAATCATTTTTGTTGTCACTTCCATCCAGCCGCAACCTTAGCCTGGCACCAGTGATTCCAATTACTGTAGCTATACAAACTGAGGTAACATTGCGAGGATCGTGGGCTTCCAGTTTCATACCAACTTTGAAATCATTCGTAGGTGGAATTCTAGACTACAATAAAAGGTAAAAGATTTTTTTCTTACTGTTGTTAATATTGCTAAGTTTACCAGCCAGTTCAACATACAGCTTTATTCCATCCAAACATACCATAAAAGTGATAAATAGAAAGAAGCTTTTAAACTTTGAGTGTCTAGCAGCAAGTCAGAAAAGGCAGCTGGATAACCTACCAACTGCATAAGCATGATTGATTTCTAAAAAGATAAGGATGCTAAGAAGGGTAACAAGGGGATTTTTATGAAGATATGAACATAAAGATGGGGAGCAATGAAGTGAATGGAATATAGGGACATTAGGAAACATGACATTCAATTCAAAAAACCCCAAAAAACCAGAACACAAACAAACACACGCATCAAAAAACAAAAAAAACCCCAACTACAAGGTTTATTAGCTTTCAATTGAAAAGAAATAGTTACCCTCATTGTAATAATATTTGGGAAATCTAAACAAAATTTGGACCCTACTGCCCTAGGCCCTATCAAAGCTCAAGGTAAGAGTTTCTGTGTCAAAAAAAAAAGCTTACATTACAAAGGAAGAAAACAGAAAAAGGAGTTAGTGTTAACATTTTAAAGAAAAAAAACAGTCCTAAAGTCATATAAAACTTCTGTGCTAAGACAAAAACTGTAGCTTATGCTTATTCGTAGAGAACTGAATATAATCACAAACATACAATGAAATGCCAATTTAATTAGCACAGGGAAAAGAAATGTGACAAATGCAATTTGGTCTTCTAGCAGAACTTTTTGTCACATGCTCAAGATGAACAAAAGGGTATTTTTTAACTCATGTATCAACACACTACAGGCAGAGATTGACTGGATTGCAGTCTGATTAGTTGCCTTCTGTGGTATTGCAGGCAATGACTTCACTAATGATGTTCAAAAGTTTGTATTAACACTAACTGGAAAGGAATGTCTCTCACTACTCTCTTTAGTTGTCTCCTCATTTCCAGCCCAAATTTAATTAATGGAATTTTTGGCCAACAGTATCATTTAATTTATTTTTGCACCTTGGCAAATAAAACCAAAACCTGCAACTGACCCTTTCTCAGTACTCTTTCAACAATGTAAATAAGTTAAGCACTGAAATTTTTCTTAGGAGATGATGACTATTCTTCTATCACCCTGGAAACTCTTCTGCAACTCTTCAGTACGAAGTTGTTTTTGAATGCAGACACCCAGAACTGTAAGCAGCCTTCCCCATGACATTCAAACCCAGTAGCTACCCCATCCAGACTAACACAGTCTGATTTCTAATACAGAGGCAGGTTAGAATACCCAAAACCATGGGCATTCACACTCACAGGACTCCTATGTCCCTTTGTGCCTGCCTGACCAGGTCAGATGGGGATCCCACAGCAGGCTGACAAGGTGCACTTACCTGTCTGGGGACACAGGAAAAGACTGAAGAAATCTGCTCCTGCAACAAGTGTTAATGGTATTTTTTCTTCACCACGTTTAAATGTCTAAAATACATCTTGCTCTACTTGCTATATTGTGCAGGTGCACTATTTACAACATACCCTAGATCAACAGCAGGAGCCCTGGAGGAGCCTCAGCCCAAAAGCCAAAGAGGCGAGCAAAATTCAGTGAGCATCTGCCAATGCTGCACTCAGACAGAAGGCTGGCTGAAAGGGGAGCCTGAGCATATTAAATTTAAAGGGCAATTCAATTTCAGGATATTGCTTGTCAGGCTGTTATTTTCTACCAGGGAAAGCAACAGAAATTGAGAAATTGGGGAGTTTGTTTCTTTGTTTGTGGAAAAGGTGAGCTTGTTTAAATACCAACAACTCAAGGCTTTTTACTAAAAAGGTAACTCCTCCTTAAATAAAATAATAAAACCTTGCTCAGTAATAGCCTTGCTTTAAGTTCTCCTCAAACCACAAGGGACTGAGCTTTTACATTTTAAATTTTCAATTGCTTGGAAAAAAGTTTTAGGGCACGAAAAAGGAATATGAAGTGCATTGAAATTTTAAGTAGTTATTAAAAACAACTTAAAGCAACAGAAAAAAATACCTTCTAAATTAAGATAAATACTTTAATCAATTTCCATTAGCTGTCTGTGTCTTAATTTATGGTAGAGGCTTTAATTTATTGTTCCCCAGGTAATTTTTAATTAGTACAAAATTTAAACTTTTAAAATTCCCACAGGTCACAAATTCTGGGTATAATAATTGTCAAATGACGTTTCTCTTTGCTCCTTATTTTCTGGCTGGCCACAGCAGTGTATTTCTTTGTATTACACGTAATAGTGACACGTACAATTCATGTGTAACCCAATAAAAGCCAAATGAGTCCTACACAAAGGACAAGCACTTTAGGTTCTAAAATCT
This sequence comes from Edolisoma coerulescens, assembly GCA_013397115.1. Classification (NCBI taxonomy): domain Eukaryota; kingdom Metazoa; phylum Chordata; class Aves; order Passeriformes; family Campephagidae; genus Edolisoma; species Edolisoma coerulescens. The sequence goes on from VWZW01002309.1 coordinate 961,015, forward strand.
GCAAATGTTATGTAGTGAGAGGATCTAGCTCTACACTAATCACCGTTGCATATCACTTTCTACTTAAAGGTCGACTCTTAGAAAAACTGAAAATCTGCATATGTAAATTGTTTTGAAATTTGCTATGCACATAAATGAAAGCTCTTCTTTCCAACTCACACACTCCTTAAGCAATCCAGGTCACTTGGATTTCTCAGTCAATGCATGTCACCTAAGCATCTCTATTCAAGGCATTATTTGGTTGCTCAGTTCGGACTTCTTGAGCATTACTAGGGAAGAGGAAGGTGCAAGAAAGGCACATGGAAAGGCTTTTGAGCAGCTTTCTGCAGTAGTTACATTCCTTGGGAGATACACTCTGGTCATGGTGGTTTATGGTCTATGAGTATGGCATTAACTCAGAAAGATCCAGGGATATGCTACTGCCTGGCATTACTGGCAGAATGATCCAGGGACATCCTACCACTCTCTGCCTCTACCCAGGAGGAGTTTGAGGTGTCTGTCTTGTGAAAAACACATACTGTGAAATTAATTTCTGGAGCTCCACTCAGAGCTATGGACACCAGCAGTTTTAGCCACCTCTCATTGAAAGCAGCATGTGAGGGGCTCTTTGCCCTTTATCCTCATCTGCAAAAGAGCAAGCTGAGATTCAAGATCTAGCATGAGAAAATGCTACCACCTGTGTTTCTCTCTCCTTATTCTCCATTCCTGCAACTGCTTCAGACTCACCGAGTGACAGTTCCTCTCCTTCTCAGACTATTCAACTCGTGCTGCTTTTTATTTGGCCCCCACTGGAGGCCAGTATCATTTACACTACAATCAGACCACCAACAGACGCTAAAAACAATTTCTGAACATGCCCAAGCCACTAAACTAGACATGCACTGCTTGTCACACCTATTACACTTCTATGAACCTGAACAATCCAATTCTTTAGCAACTATCTTCCTAACACAGTGAGGGCATACAGACCAAAATGAATCCCATTTAACTTTACGGAGACAAGATACACCTCAGCTTGGGAAAACAGAGAGAAAGATGCCTAAAGAGATCGACTCCTTCTCCTGAGGGCTGAATAACTGGAGGTCATTAGCTCACACGAGATGGTAGATTTAAACTGCATCTGCAAATACATACCAGATCATCAGGCAGGGGGGATCAAACTTGTAAGGTACAGTGTAATATAAAATCATACATTAAACACCCTCCATTACAAATCCAGCATTTCCTCTGTATTCCCATACACTCCCCTTAATTTTTTTTTAACTTTAGTATCTTTTACTCTTAAGTAGAAAGCACTCTGTTCAGAAAGAGATAAAATTAAACACATCAGAGATCCAGGAAAAAAGTTGTGACTAAACTCTACTACACACACATCTTAGAGCTAGACAGAATTGAAAGAAATCTTTCAAAAATGGGGCAGAGGAAAGACTTCTCTGACAATCAGCCAAATTTTTAATTCTCACTAAAACCATGGTACTGCTAAGATTATTGAAAAAAGTAGAAAACATTTTTGAACTCTGACAAGGCTATCTGTTTTCATTAACTAGTCTTTTTTTTTTTTAAAGGCAAACAGAGTTCAAAGATACAGTTTTAATGAAACCCTCAAAATTTGGCTTGAGGCAGAAACCAAGAATGAAAAAACTTCCGTAGCTAGCAACTGCCAAAACTGTAAGCTACTGATAACTACAGATCAAAAGAAGTCAAATGGGAAGTCTGCAAGCAGTCTAAATGTAGAAGTTTTTCTAGGATCACCATGTAACAGGCATACATACACACACACTTGCAAAATAGTATCTGTCATACCTGTCTGAAACAATGCAGAGGGGCAGCTACTGATTCAGTCTCTTTCAGATAATCATCCCAATTAAACTGTTCTGGAAGACACAAGATAAAAAAAGACCATATACAGTTTTTTTAAAGGGAACTTAAATGAAATGGGGAGTTGAGGAAAGAAAAGGACAGAAATCCCAACTATCTTGTAGAATACATTTTTCCAAGAACAGAATTATTCCCAAATGGAAACTCCACCTTTGAAATACATACAGACCTTGAAGGAGCTTCAAGAGTACTGTTAATTTACAGGGGTGAACACATAATAGGCAAAAATAATATAAACCTTCCTTCAATTTTTTTTTTTGTGGTCCACATGCAAAATGATCCAAGTCAGATTCAATTCTTTGCATAAGGATCTCCCAAGCATCTTTATATAAATCACATTAGCATTGCTATATCTTAGTTCCCATAATAGCAGGGTTGGTATGATAACCTCATGAGTACTGAGATGATATACATTGAAAAACACAGACACATGGATTCTGTTGAAATATATGTTATGAATACTATCCTCAGTCCACTAGAAAGCAGAAAGATTAGCATAGCCTTCCAACTGCATCTTTTTCTCTTTTTATCTGAAGTCACATATAAGTTCCTTTTTGTAGAATATCATGTAATATGGCATATATAGGTAAATATTACGGCAATGTTAAGTAACAAAATCATAGTATATTTTCCAGTGTTAATAGTGGCATTGTTTATGTGTATGGGCAAGTGGATTCTGCATTTGATTTAATTAGTGCTACCAGTTTTGCATAAATGGAAAAATATGAAGTATCAACATCAAAGATATAAGCAAGCATATTAATTATTTTAATATAAAGTGTAAGAGAAAAGCTACAATGGCGCAGCTAATATTTTTGTCACTAAATTATCTAAGTGAGCTCTTCTGCTTATTTTTCTTGTTTGGGCAGCTGGCATCTTTCTGATGCTCCTGAAGAATAAAGCACTGATGAACCCAAAATGATGCAGTGATGCCACCCAGCGGCTCAGCAACAGCCACTCACACGGCCTACAACAAAATCCTTGGGAATGACGGAGAGCTCGCTCCGGGTCTGTCAGTAATTCTTCCAAAAACACCACTGGGCACAGACACTTAAACACATCTCTGCAGTTTTCAGGAGAGAGGAGAAGCAAAGGAAAAATCAGAAAACGGCAGCATTTTCCAGCACTCGCACACAGCTTCTCTGAAGGATGTGTGGTGGCTCAAACCCAGAGTCTGCCTGCAGCAGCACAGCAGTCAGCTGACAGTATCGAGTGCCTCAAGCAAAAGGGAACCATCCCTCCCCTTGGCCTGCTGAGATCCTGGGTTTTGGCAAAACAGACTCAGAAGTGTACAAGTCATTTGTCCTTGGCACTGCAGAAGCCATGCGCTTGTTAGCTTTGTGAGAAATCAGTAACAAGTCAGTAAAATCTCAAAAGCTGTAAATTTGGTGGTCTGGAGTACGTGTAGGCTGGTAACAAAGACACTTTTACACATTTTGGAATTCCACCTATTTTGAAATGAAAATTTTATTCACACATTTATATAGTAACACTGATTTTGTATTACTTACAAAAGGCAGGATACATTAACTTCAGTGTATATTAGATATTTGTATTTCAGGAAGGCAGAAATGGTTCTTCAGAGCTTTCTCCAGAAAGCAGCCTCTAGATTTGTTGCTCTTTCAATTAACAGGCCAAGGAGGGCACAAAAATTAAATATTATGAACTGATAGCAAGGTTTTATCTTACAAAAATTCTTCTTGGAGTCTAATAATAAAGTTGCCACTTCAGGTTGCCTTCTGATTTACAAAAAAAAAAAAAATTGCTTTTTTAATCAGAGTTTACCTTAGTAAAGTACCTAATTCAACAAAATTAAATCTAGTCAAAAGAAAACATTAGTTGTGTCCCAGCTGTCTCAGATCTAACATGATGTAAAAGCTGTAGTCATGCATCACAGCCTCATTGTGTTAAGGACTCTACAAATATAGATATTTCAGTGACATCACATTTACCAGGAGAAACCCTCATTCATCTCCTCCAAAAAAATTATATAGTAACATAGTAATTTCCCAAATTATCTCAATTATAATAACAGGATGGTAAATTTGGTGGGATGACCAAAAATAGAGAGGGAAAGAAACAGTTTCGTTTTTTCAAGAGAACATTTACTAGAAAGACATATGAAGGTAACACAAGCAGCCAGCTGCAGATAAAGCCAAGATGAAAACAACACTGCCTAGCTCTTTGCTTTAAATCCTGGCTATCAAAAGCTCTTGCATCAAGCAGAAATGTCCTGGAGTTAAAATTAGAAGCTCTCCACCTGTGAAGATACACTGTATTAAATTAGAGCCAAGCTCTCAGAGATGGTGCTAATTATCATTTAATTACTGCAGTCATAGAAATAGGAGACACATGTATGTGTGCAACATGTAAGATACATCTCTAGAAAGATAATTACATCGAAAAAATATCTACCCGAAAGCCTCTCTGTATTCTCAGCGTGCACAGGTAAAGAAGCAATTGTACTGTACATATTTTTAATTCTAAAGACCCTGAAAATATGCAGCTTCTAACAACCAGAAATCCTTAAGAAAATTAGCTCACACTAAATAATTCAATGTGCATTTCTCTTCACACTCCAATTTGCAGGCTGAATTAAACAGCTTAAGGAAAGACTATTATGCAACAAGCACAACTTAATAACCCACCAGGAAACTGAGAACTAGAGAGAAAAAGAAATTTTAATGCTGAAGAACAAACCAGCATATACTGGAAATGGGAGGGAACAAAACAAAACCCACTCCAGAAGCTAACTAGAACCTTTTGTAAATGAAAAAAATATTAGTTTATAACCAGCACAGGACTGAGGCTCTTAAATAGTGATTCAAAACAAGCAGCAATGGCAAAAAGCCCGATTAATTTAAAAATGGAGGGCCTGAGTTTATGTGATAGTTGCTTGCATTACTGGCACTGACCCATGGGTCAATGACCCTTGATGCTCTCTTCAATGCTGTATCAATACCCTATCACTTCTTGTCAAACCTGCCAATCCCAAAGTAACTCAAGCTAAAAGGGACCCCAGGAGGTCTCTAGCTCAGCCTCCTGCTCCTCCAGGGTTCCATCAGACTCATTGTGAAGATTTGCTCATCAAGGAGTAATTTCTTGTGCTCTAGCCAGTATTTGTCACTTCTCCTTCCACTGTGGCTCTGAGAGGAGCCTGGCTCTGTCCCCTTTACATCCGCCTGTCAGGTAATCGAAGACAGCATGACCATCTCCCATGAGCTTTCTCTTCTTTTGGCTGAAAAATAAACATTTCTTCTGGTTTCAGTACCAGGTTTTTTGCTTACATCTTGCATTCCAGCTCCTTCATTTTTTTGCTGGACTTCCAGCCAGTCTTCTCCAGTACAGCAGTGCCTTGCTCGTACTGCACAGCTCAAAGCTGAACACACTTCTCCAGATACAATCTCCCAAATTCCCCAAAGCAGCGAACCCCTCCTCCCGGCCTGCTGCCCGCAGTTCTGCCCACAGGATCCCCATGCAGCTGACGTCTTTCGCCACAAGAGCACGCTGCTGGCCCACACTCAGCTGCTGCCTGCCGGGCTCCAGGGCCTTTCCCGCTAAATCCCGTCCCAGGCAGCCCGCTTCCCGCCGGGGCTGCTGCAGGGCGGCTCCGGTCTGCCCGGGGGCCGGGAGGGACTCTCCATCCCCCATTGGTCTCACCGGGGTCCTGCCATTCCATTTCCGCAGCACTGGCAAGTCCATCTGAAGGGCAGTCCTGCCTTCCAGCCTACTGGCTACTCCTCCCCGTTAGATGTTGCCCACACACTGGTTTGGCAGTGTGTTCTGTCCATTCGTCCCCATCTGACAGTAAGGCATAAAACAGCATCAGCCCTAGCACTGACCTCTTAAGAAATGCCACTAGCTACCATCTGCCAGGTGGACCTTGCACTGCCTGACAATCCAGTTAATTTTTCATCCACCTATCCAAACCACACCTCACCAGTTTGGCTGAAAGGACACTAGAGAAACTGTACAGACAGCCTTGCTAAAGCAGACATGAACAACATCCACTGCTCTCCCTTATTTATAGAAGAACTTACCACAAAAGGCAATCAGTCATGCACGGTTCACACCTGGCAAATCCACCTCCACTGTTCCTAACCTCATCTTTGTCCTTTATTTGCTTGGAAATGGTTTCTAGAAAGATTTTCTCCATAGCCTTCCTGAAGACTTAGATCAGGTAGGCCAGCCTGTAATTCCCCAGGTGGTCCTGTCTTGTCCTTCTTGATAGTGCACACTATTGGACCTTTTCCAGTCATCGTGAAACTTCCTCAATCACTACAAGTTCTGCAAAAGGAGCGAGAAGCCTCACAGTGACATCAGTCCCCTGCCTCAGCACCCTTGGAGGCGTCACATCTGCTGCCATGAATAAGTGAATGCCCAGTTTGCTGAAGTGCTCCCCATCTTCTTTCACCATATGTAATTCTCCAGTTTAGCGTAAATCAAAAAAAGTTTTACAAAGTTTTAACTGAAGATTTAAACTATGAATTGCCACATGCAGATTGGTAGAATTTAAGGTCCTGGTTTATTTAGCTTAATATAATACAGTATCACCGTAGCGTAAACACTGTTTGGGCAGATGGAGCACGTCGTGTCTTCTCAGTTCACTTCTAGGTTCCCTTGGCACCCATCTGAGACTTTGGACATGGAGATGGATCTTTTCTAGTCTTCATCCCACAATCTCTCTTCTTCAAAGATGAGATTTCCTTTTAATTTTTGTTCACACACTCTTGCAAATACAGTCATGTAAGTGTAAGGTATTTCATACTCCGCTTTATACCTTGTATCTCTTTCTGTATGTTGTGATTCTTCAGTTAGAATTTTTCTCCTCCTCATGTCTTTACTCACTTTAGTCTATTTTTTTTAACCCATTCTTCTCACACCTCTGTATCTCCTCTCTGACTTTTTCTATCACACATTCCCCTGGAAACTCTGGTGACTTTGTAAGTTGGTAGCCCAAAGCATTGTACGGCATCCTTCTTCATCTAGCATCAAGAGGCTCTTTCTCCTCCTTTGCCACCAACAAGCAACAACACAGGATGAAAATTATCTCATCTGTAGAAAATCAGAGATCTTCCAAGAAACTCCTCTCTGAGATTTCATGAGGAAGTGCCCAGACACTAGGTTAACAGCACAGACCAAGTGGAAGAACACAGACGACAGAATAAGGCTTGCCTGCTTAGCACTGCTTCTCCACAAAGCTTTTTCAACACCTTGCTCTCAACTGCAGGAGGAGGCAGGGACATTTTCCAGTGACTCATGAAATATGGTTATCTTATCCACACATGAAAACCACTTTGCTGATGGGAGGTGTCTTACAGCACTCCGTCTGTCATGTCAGACAACATTATTTAAAACAGGCATGCTGAGTCCAGTTTGACTGGAGCTCCTTTTACACTGCAGAAGAGGGAAAAAGAGACAAATACACTTTCTTTTCTGGCTCAAAGCAGCAGGGACAAATATCAAAGACGACAGGCTGCCCGCAGAAGTTGTGGAGTCTCCTCCTGTGGAGATATTCGTAAGTTTTCTGGATACAATCCTGAGTAACATGCTCTAGGGCATCCTGCTTGAGCAGGACCTTGGACTAAAATGACCTCCAGGGGTGACTTCCAACCTTACCCCATTCTGTGATTGCCTGAATCCCAATAAATTAAAAAATTAGCTCTGGCAAATGTAACAGCAGAAGGCTGTACTATGGCTGGTATTGTATCTTTTATGCAAAGCCATTACCTCAACTACCCAGCTACTGTGTCGCTATCCTGGCATGTTTCATCAGTGACTATGCCACCTGGTTCCACTGGTACCTAAGAAGAACCAGACCACTTATCAGGAATCAGAGGGCACAGGAAAGTGAGCAGAGTGAGAATTTAAATAATTAAGTGCCATTTTTTCAAGAACTTCTGAAGAGATTGTGTACTTTAGTCAACACTACTCATGACATTTCTTACTGTCCCAAATTCAAGCAAACAATGTGAACATGCAAAGGGTATCCAAGGATGTTGCTGTTGTCTCACTGCAGCCCACAGAAGCTACCCTGACAGCAATCTCATGTATACACTGCCTTATGGCACCTGCTGAGGATAGTAAGAGGCTCAGTTAGCTAAGAATCTGGATCATTTCTGGTAAGTGCACACTTTCCTAAGTTTACTAAAAAAACACAAATTCTGTTTTCAAATCAATTCTTTAAAGTAAAATTAGAATCCCAGGCAATTTGATCCAGTGAGCAATCCTAAAAACTCAAGACTATTAAACTGAAAATCCTTCTTTTGGCACCAGGAAACACATTAAGGAAATAGAAGATAGCTGCAGCAGAAAAGGCATGAAAACTGAGAAATACATGATGGGAAAAACAGACAAATCAGTAACGGTCTAAAAAGAATAATGTTTACACAGCATCTTTGATTATACATACAAAGAGAACTTATCTTGGCTAGTAAAACTAGCAGATTCAACTCAAGCAGTTTCAACCATCACCCTCTATATCAAAACATACTTTCCTAACAGTTAGACAAAAGCAAAGGTATGTTTTTAATTACCCACCAGTAATAACTCAAGAGATTCCAAGAAGAAAAAAAAAGCTCAGAAAATAGTACAATCCAAACATACACTTTTTCTTTCAGAGTACCTTAACTAATAACCTGGCAGCTGCAATACCTACCACTTTTTAAAGACGGGTTGTTTGCCTGCTGATTCTTTCCATCTTTCTCTTTTTTAATATTCTTTGAATCTAAAAGACAAGATTCCATTACATAATAAATGTAATATTCACATCATAATGATGCCCAGCATAACACAGAATGCTTTCAAACAATACAGAATATCTTGTTGACTTTCTTTTATTCATTTCAGTGCATAATCAAAAAGGTATCTATATTCTAAATTCAATCACCGGACTATTTTCCTTTCAAAATATATTGAAAAGTACAGCATGAAAAAGCAGAGCTTTTGACTACTTTATATCAATTATCAAAATAATTCTAGTTTCAGAATACATAGTATCAGCTCCACAGACAGCAATCCTGTCCTATTTTTAACAGTTTTACTCAACCTACACACCATTTGAGATCCTAAAGATCACTGGATATCTTTATACATCTGGTCTAGATCACTGTGAACTGAGAAACAAGGAAAAAACCAAACCCACCCGAAAACCGTATTTCTGAGTTAAAGATTGCATTCTATATTTAGATTCTCGAATACTCGATATTCTTAATATAAAATTCTCAAACACTCAAAGCAGCTATCTCAGTGCACACGTCAGTTACTTAAAAGAATCATTCAGGAGAATCCACCTTCCCTATCATTAATCTTGGCACACACTCAGAAAGAGGTCTGCCATATTTAATTTTTGATGGATTTCAGCACATATAAGAGACACAGGAGAACTGGGCAGCTATAATGAAGAAGACTGAAGGAAACAGTTCCACTCATTCCTTTTAAAATATGCTTGGTGACCTGCCTTCGACACTCATGGACTCAAGTGCAGTTCAGATATGACACTGACCTGACTACAAAAATGCAAGTACATTTTTAGATTTAAAAAGCTTTTTTGTTTTTACCGAGATCTGCATAGGAGAATAACTCTCTTGGTCTGAAAATGCCTCAGTATTGGGAATGGGGTTGCTTCTCCAGTTAGGCTTGAGCCTAGCCTGGGGCTGTCCCAGTTAGCCTGAACTGGTACAGGTGAAGGGAAGGCTCACATTTACTGCAAGATTGCATTAGTAGCTGATTATTAGTAGCTGTATTCACTCGCTTTCAAGTCTTCAGGTACTGATTGGCTCGCTCTTGAAATAAAAACACTCCTGACCTAGAATGTGAAGCATTTGGTGACAGAAACACTTGAAATACAATGAGTTGTTCTGCAGCAAAGACTAAGCCCTAACAGTGCTTCTTTTCTGTTTTCTGTAAGTAAAGCATTTCTTGAAACAGAGTACTGACAAGCAACGGGTGGTGTCCAGCACTTCCATCTCACGTCTTTCATTATCAAGGAATTGCCATGTAATGCAAGAGCTGAGTCATGACAATCTTCTGTCATCAGTCCCAAAATCCTCCCCTACCACTCAGTGAGGAGAGGATAAGCCATCCACGTGGCTCTGTGCTTCGCAGGACGTGACACTCCTTTGGCCAGAGCCCAGCAATGGCCAGGGCACCCTCGGGGGTGTCCAGGCAGGGCCTTGACAGCCAGAGCCACCCCATCACTGTGTCCAGGAGCTATCATGGGGGTGGCACTGGGGGCAGCCCCAGCACTGGGCACCATCCCAGGAGACAGGCTGGGGCTGGGATGGGACATGAGGCCGGGGCTGTGGTGATCTGGAGACTGGCCCTGCTACGGCATCACTGGGGCAGGGGCTGACATGGGGTCCTGGGCAGGGCGGGTGGAGGCCCCAGGTGAGTCAGGGTCATTAAAGCCTATTAGTGTACTCAGGACCAAGACACCTTCCAAAAATAACCCAGACTCCACAGTCCTAGAAAATCACTGCACAGCTACATAACTGTTCAAAATATACTGCAAAAATACCATTTTCTCCTACAGCAGACATGGGCAGAACTGCAAATCCTTTGAAAAGGAAACAAAACGCTATGTTTACTCCTTGACTTAATCTTCTTTCTTGACTTACATGCTCTTTTTTTTGGAAAAAGTTTGCTTTGGAATATTTTCTGTTGTATAGGTTCCTGAAAAAAAATGCTTAAGAAGGTCATCTTCAGACGGAACTGCTGAAATTATTTGGGACAGTGCCCACAGAGCTCTAACCCCAGCACTTCCTCAGCAGTAAGGCTTTAACCCACACAAGTGGACACCCTACAACTACCTGTGGGAATCTCAGAAGGGATAGTGTTAAAACTAGTTCAGTAACACTGACAAGATGCAAGGCTAAAATTCACCTTCTCCATCCTACAGGTCAAAATATATTTCATCCAGCCTCTTTAGGATTTAGCTCAATCCACCTAATTTTCTACTGGGGGGTAGCAATCAACAGCAGAACCTTTTGCCACGTTCTATAAGCTCAGTAAGGTTTTCCCAAAAACAGTCATGATACTATCGCAGACATCAGGCTGTCAGCTTTCAGAACAAATAACTTCCCTATCTGACTATTTCCAAAGAGGAAATCAGTAAGTCTCTTACATGGAACTCTGTTGAAAGAAGAGAACTAATAACTGCTTCCTGCAAACACCCAAAGCTTGAAAGGACAGAGTCATGAAAGAATATCTACCCAAGTGCCAGATTAAAAACAAGATGACAGCCTTTCATGATGAGAGACATCACGAACAGGTGAAAGAATGTGAAACACTGCAGCCTGGACACCACATGTGTTCTTGCTGACAATCACTACATGAATTATTTATTCCCTGTACCAGTTAGCTTTAGTGCCTATTTCAAAAATATCACAGCAAATATGGAAGCTGAAACATAACACTCTTGGCAACATACTTTTCTTATCAGACATTAGAAAACTACAAGAAAAGAAGAGATGATTATATTAATGAGAAGTGGATTTCTCAATAGCATTTTAAACAACTATTTCATTTGAGGTGGAGGCATTTTCATTCACATTAAACACAAAGCACTGTCACTATCACTCATTTTTGATGGCCGGAAATCTGCTCTTTAAAAATGCACAAATAAATCTCACCCAGCACAGGCAGAAGCATCCAAAAATAAGTCTGAATAAAACCAAGATAGCTTTCAAAGGATACCCTTGCTTTTATGTATTCCAACCTTCTTCAGTGGGAAGTTGGGGATACCATTACAAAGCTGGAGTGTTTTGTCTAAGCAGATGCAAAGCTACTAGAAGGAAAAAGTACCAACCTGTTTCTACATGAGGCACCCTGTATCTACTACCACCCCAGAAAACCTTCCGCCAGTCTACATTTCAGAGTCACTATTTCACAGTCTATACTTCCTAGCCTTGTTCAGGTGTGCTTTTTTTAATGTTGGCAGTTAGGGTGGATAAAAAATTATGGTTTATTTTCAAAAAAACTATAAAGAAAGTAAGACTTTATTAAAATCCAATTTTATAAATATTAATCTATTTAATAAACACACGGGGTTTTTTTAATGCATGCCAATCTACATTTGAAATTTTGATAGTCTAAATTTTAATTAATTTATTTTCAAAGTTCACAGAAAAAAATTAACCCAGAAGGCTATTATTCAAATCACTGGGCTGAAAAAGATGACTTTCTCTGCACATGATCCTTACCTTGGTCAAGTTTTGAGGTCAAACCTCAAAAAATTAGGTAATGAAAGACATAAGATGTACCTGTAAATAATTGTATAGGTACAAAGAGTATTTTCTTTTCATCCCCTTATACATTCAGCTCCTAGTCACATTCAATGGTAAACTCCTTGAAACCTGAAAAATTGACCTGAAAATAGGAACTCTATTTATATATTAGAGACAGAAGAGGCTTATTAGTTCTGGAGTCTTGAAGCTCATGGTAACAAAAAAAAAAACAAGTCAGCTTAATTCATCATCTATATTCCTCTGTCCATTTTTAAAGGGACAAGTTCAGTTTATTTCTCAATGTAAAACACAGTATGTTTTATATCATTTGCCAAAGCAAGTTAGAATGAAATGCTGCTTAATCAAATGGACTTAATCAAATGCTACTCAGCTCTCTAAAAAAACAACAAAGAACAGGATATCAATCTCAAAAAAAGTTTTGAAAATAAAGTAATACATATAAGTACATAGCATTTACATATTTGCTATGTTTCTATGCATATTTAGCCTATATCATGTACAGGCTAAATACCCTATGAAAGATTTCTTTCTTCTAGGTAGCAAGATCAGAGTACAGCATATACTAAAATTTTAAAAGCAGCATATTCTATTGTTCACCAATTATTTCTTTTCTAGAGTGCACTTCATAAGCTAAAGCTTTAGATACAAGCCAAGATTAGAATAAGATTACTTAACAGTACTTTCTGCTTACTGATTCAAAACTCCGTGTGTTTACATTTCTCCCACTCTATCTGCAACCACAGAATTCTGCTGATAAGATTACTCAACAGAAGACAGGCAAGAGCAACCACATCTATCACTTCAGAAATTAGAGACAAAAGGAAAACAAAAAGACAAAGCTATCCTGACTGAATTGTGAATACCAAATAAAAAAAATAATCAGAGAAGGCAGTGGTAAAGCTCTGGGCAAAGATAATCCTGGTGACCAATGTGTATTTCCTCTTATAAACTCCCATACTGAACTCCAGTTTCTTGCCCGAGATGCTTTAAAACTCTGCAGCTTCTTTCTAGAAGAGTTAACCTTTCAGCAAACAAGATGATTGTTTTGTCTAAGTGATGGCAGGAACTTTTCATCCCAGAGTGGTGTGCTACAAGGGAAGTCAAGTATGTGCTGTTTTCCAAGTCTTGTTATTTGCTTGTTGTCCAATGTGGGGAAAATGAAGTTCACAGTCACGCTTTCGAGACTTCTGCAGCTATCCCTTAACCACCTTGAAGTCTTCAACTCTTCTGGGTGTTCAAAACATGGCAGGACACCACTTTTCTCAAACAAACCCCTTGTCTTATCCTGATGCATGTGCATTATCTTTGAGCAACAAAAACTTTTGCTCTTCCCATGCCACACAGTTAGTCACCCTCAAACGACATTTACTAAGACAAGCCCAAGACTTACCATTGCCCAGGAAGGGGCCTTCCTCTCCCTCCCTACTACACAGGGTTGTGAGCACCTTTTAGCTACCCTTCACCAAGCCTCAGAGCACACAGTTGAGGATATCCAGACAGAGCAAATATGAAATTTCTCCTTTCCCTTCTTTTTGTGCTTCCCTAGTGGGATGCTTATCTTATCTGCTTGGAACAGGGAGTCTCTTTGACTATATTTAGACAACAGCCATACAGAAAACCCACAAGAGAAGGGGACAGACTTCCTCCATAAACTCTTGGTGCAACAATTAAACGGATGACTCCTGCCATTACAGAAAATCTATTCTAGCAAAAGACAATTATTTACCAAGGGAACATACAAGCACATAAAGCAGCTTGGGCTGAAGGTGGAAAGCTCAAGGAAAGTACAAAAGTGCTATCAGCCTTTTATGGGGGAAGACTACCAATCTGGAAGCTTTCAAAGCAGCAGCAACATGGTTTCAGACAGTGGATCTTTCGCTCTTCATATTTTTTGTTTTACCAGCCCAAACACTCTTGTTTCTTCTTAAGTCTCACTCTCTATTTTAGCTCTCAACTCACAATTAACATCTGCAGATATGACACAGCAGAAATCACACCTTTGCAGTACACTGTGTACTTGTGGATGAATTTCTTTTAAAAGGTTCATTTTATCTTCAAGAGACAGTTGCTAATACCATTCATTGTGATAAAATTTTGTCCTACTTAGTTATTATCCTACTAAATTATAGGCAGCTCAGAATAAAGACCTATGTTTTATTTAATAGCACATCTAGACACATTCCTCAGTTTCAGAGTACAGTAATGGTTTCAAGGCTGTCACAGGACAGAATTCTTTTCATTGAACTTGTAGAACTCAAGGCAGCCAAATTCAGCATCTATATTCTAAAACAATGTGAAGTTTGAATTTACCTGTATTCAGTAGATATCACAAACTGTCTTCCTTAATCTAACAGTATAGCAAATTGTCATGTTGAATCCCACCAGCTCCAAAACCAGAATTTAGTAGGTTCCCCACTTTCTTTCCTCTTGAATTGAAGTTACCAGCCTTACCTTTAGCTGCTGTTCTCCCCATGGTAACACTTCTGTGATCTCCCCTCTCACAATAAAAAGGCTGAAGTTGAAAGACCAGTTAATTCTTCCTTTCAGCACAACAGTTTCCTGTGGAGCAATAATAGAACAAGTTAGGGGGGAGGTCCTTGTTGGCATTTGGGTTTTCTTTTTTTGGAAGGGATGATTTTTTTTTTTGTATTGGTGTATAATTATCTTGCTGGTTTTAAATTGCAAATGTTTAACAAACTATCTCTAGGAGAGCAGTGTGCAAACAACAGTTATATAAAGTAGCAAGGGTACCAAATGCAAACTTTCATTTCGTTGTTTTAGACAGTTCATGGTCGAATGATTTGCATTTTCTGTGGATTTCTAATACAAAGAAAGATATAAAATGTGCTTTATTCCTTTTTCCCCCCCAAGAAACATTACTGAAAAATGGAAGACTCTGTATACATAACCTACTCACCCTGCCTCACTTGCACAGAGTTAAACAATCATCAACTTGAATACCTTTGAGTAAAACACATTATCTTGCACAACTACAGTTGAAGAGGGAACAAAACACTCGTGTAAAAAATCTGCACAAGGCCCAAGTGCTCACCGATATCCCTGCCCCGTGATTTGGAACAGACTTGTAACAGCGCACAGAGACCCGTTAGGGAAATGTGAGCTACAGATAAAAGCAATGAGCCACATTCTCATAGGGTTTAGAAACTGGAAGGGACAGATTGGTTAAACCAGTGTAAAACAGCAAAAACAAACTTTCTTTTTCGTGTGTGTTACTGTGATTTTCTACTCCAGCATCCAGTATTTTGAACTTCAACTGTGTTCAAAACTCATTTCAAGCATTTAGCCTTGAAGCAACAAAGCCAGCAAGTTTATTATCCTTCTCCATTAACTTTTCAAGTAATAATGGGTAAATACATTCAAATTTCTGAATTATGTTCTTGGATGACTTCCTTTCAAGGAAATTCCATGAGGTTTAAAGCTGACATCATCAAAAGCTTGAGGAGTTTTTAAAATTTAAGTATGTGCATACTTTTTCCACGATTAATTTTGTCAAAGGTAACATTTTTAGAAGCTACATCTTTCTACTGTGACATAAAAGAAGTAATAGTTGAAAAGCAGGTTATCTACTTGGAATTTCTTGACTCTTCTACTCACATGCTAAAAAAAATAAAATAAAATAAAAATACGCATATATATCACATATAAAAAGAGAATTATCATACAGCTGAGTATCTTCCTGAAACTGTGATATTTTACTGAAACTTCAAGAAACCTGCACGCTATGATGATGGACTGGATGATGAAAACTTCATACAGTGCAAGACCATGGCTAAAGCTAATTAAATGTTTGGGGTTTTTTTAATGCCAGTGACTGATGAATTCATTTCATGTGTGTGTCGTCTGTGAACATGCCGGACAGTTATTACAAAAACTCAAGACTGAGACTTGAAAGGAGTTATAAATAAAACTGAATACTACCATAAAATAAGTAGGTTTTGCTACACAACAGCATTCATAGCACAAGTGATCATCAAGATTAAGAATAGAAATCCTTTTAAGCCATCAAATAAATTTGAAATACTTTATACTTTCATAGACTCCCCCAAAAATTCAAAGCTTTTCCACTGCAAGTAATAAATCATGGAAGGTGATGCAGAGTCAAAGTAACTGTTTTTACAGATTACTTTAGAACAGCGAATGGTTTTTATCTTTTTGTTCCAAGTACCAGATTGCACTTGGTGCAGTAATAAAGATTCCAACCCTGCAGTGATAGTCATCAAGTTTAGCACAACCGGAGCGTCTGTGAGCACATAAAAAGGATTCCAGCTTTTCATTAGCTTGTGTTGTACCAGATAGGCTGTTTTACAGCATGCCCACAAGCCTGTTAAAAATATAAGACAACTGAAAGTTCTGAAAGAGCTGTTTGAAATGAGGCGAACCCAACTGCAGGAACACAATATATTACTGTTTAGAAGAGGTGCTACTTAAAACTCAGTTACACCTAAGTATTCAATTTAAAGCTGCTATTAAATTAGCTCATTGATTGCGCTGTTTGTCACAGAAAACATCCAAGAACGGTATTTCTGAGCCTCTATCTAACAACCACTACATGTTCCTGAACCACACTAAAATTAAAACCAGTTACCTCAAAATCAGGGCAGGGTCAACCTGAAACAAAGTGTAACTTCTTCTGCAGGGGCAGAATGAGGAACTACTTTCCATCACCTCACATACTTCAGCGGCAAGCCTCAAGTAAGGCAGTTATGTCCTTTGCTAACCAAGAGAGTCCCTTACGTCGCACTCACCATCACCAGCCTGGCTCAGCCCAGAGAACACCCATCACAGAAGAGAAGAAAACCACCAGCAAAACACCTCCAGGGGACATTCTGGCAAAATTACGTAGCAAGGACAGAACTCAAGGCATTCTTTTACATGTGCCTTGACAAGCAAGCTGAGTGAGAAAGATAGGGTTAAGAAATTAATCGAGCAGCTTCTAAAAATGAAGGGAAAAACGAAACAAAACAAGATCAGGAATATATGAGCAAACCAAGAAACGCAGTGGCAAGGCTGAAGTGCAATGGCATTAAAGTGCACAAAACAGCAGAATGAAAACCAAAGTTATAAAGACCGAGATAAGCACAGAGGTTGTCAGCCACAGACAGAAAATGACCCAAATATTTAAGAGACTGTCAGTACAGAATCCACTGAGAAACCATTTGCTGTAAATTAAGGAAAAAGGGGAAGAAAAAAATCCTCAAAGCTAGGTTAATATTGGCTAAATCATCAAAATGTCTTCAATCCAAAGAGCATTCAAAGGATATCCACACTCATGAAGCACATTATTTACACCACTTACATTTCAATTCATTCTGTAAACTGAGTTTTCATCTTCCTCTGATTAATGTCCCTTACATGAGTTAGTTTTTTAAAAATCGGATGGAAAGGATTTATCTGCCTTTAATTTCTTACTGAAGTTTTTATTGTTAATCCCCAAATCACTTCTACTAGCCACCTTCCACTGTGCAAGTCCTCTGTCAGAAACCATTTATATTAGCAGACAAGCCTAAGTCTTCACCCGCTCTGCACTTCTAGTACATAATACTAGGTTGTCAGAAACAGGATGAAAAACATTTTCCCTGCCTAACTTTGCTCTTTTTATTTTGAAACAATTACTCAAGGGGCATGCATTACTTTATTTCAAAGAAGGTAGTATTCTACAGAAAATGTCAAAATTGCTCTCTGTTTTGCCTGCCATGCATCTCCATTATCCTTCTCACTGTTAGCCAGGCACTCAAGTAAGCCAAATGTCCTGAAAAAAAATTTTATGCATATCTAGTGCTTCCCAGTGCAAGTTTATCTTGACAGCATGCCTGCTCATAAAAACACACAACAGAATTATGGAGATAAATGTAACATTTAAAAGAAGCCTAAGCAAAGAGGAGATTGTGGGTTCAGACTGCACAAAAAAGATTAAGGTTTTTCTCTCAATGACTGCATCTAAGGCAGGACAAGAGACAGCAATTTTAAAGCTTGTTAGCTTTTTTGACCTTACCAGTGGTACAAATGCAGTAACTCAGACCTCACCACAGGCATCCTCATGGGTGGGACAGTCGTTAACAGGCAATCCCTGCTGTATAAGGACCGAGGCTATTCTTTTACACAGATACACTGCACTGAGGAGGAATCTAACAAAACATCCACTTTGAAGCATTGATTAAGTTCTCAGTTTTAGTTTGAATAAAGGCAGGCATTTTTCAGGCTTAATATGAACAAGGAGTTATATTTGCCCTTTTTTTTCTTCTACAAATGCTTCAACATTAAAATTCCATACGCAAGGGGGAAAAAGAATTACACAGAGTTTGAACAGCAAAACCAGTTATAGACAGAAAATAGGTACAGTGTAATCTAAGAAATATTTCCCCCGCCAGTTCTTTCATTTGTACAAGTCTTACGTTTGCTTTCACCACCAGCATTCAGGTGCTGTTACGTTTAGAAACACACGAGACATCCGCTACACTGCTGGCCACGCTCCCATCGCTCCTCTCCTCCTCCCTGCTGTTTGCCACTGCCAGTGCTGCAGAGCCCTGCAAGGAAAGGACCTGTGCAGCCTCCTCCATGGACACACAGTCCCGCAGCCGCGCTTCCCACTCCAGATTCCACACATGGGGAACATGTACCTACAGGCACCAGTCGCTTCCCAAACAAGGGTGATTTAACTGCATTACTTCAAAGCTATCCTTCACGAATCTGGAATACCTTTTCCTTAAACCTAATCATCTATTCAACTGTTGCCTCTTAAATAAAAACCCTACTTCATACCATTTTTAAAAGTCTTTAAGGGGCTGAAAAGAGGTAAATAGAGAGAGTAAAACTCAAAAGGAGTTTTTTAATAAAATACAGTGTTTTATTAAATAAAATTTGCAATATTTAAAAATACTTTCTAGCAAACTACCCAGCATATAGATTCATCTAGTATACCTGAAGACACAACAGCATACTTCCTTATTTCTGTAATAGAAATAATCAGTTTACCTCTTAGTGCATACCGTGGCATCATTATGGAAAAGTAAGATCTCAAAGACCAAAGGAAGAAAAATTACACGAATGTATCAGAACTTTAGAAAATGTAACAAAAGCTTTGTATTTATAAACTCAGTATTATTTAGCATTACACTTACGACTTTAAACCAAAACATTAAAAATCAGGTCTTCTTTCATTTATGCACACAAATACATAACCAGTTGGCGTTCTGACAAGAAATTTGATCCAAGTTGGAATCCCTTTTAGTTCACATTCTTTGTATTAAAAAAACAAAAAAAGTTAAATTCTTTTGAGGAAAGGAAATTAAACTTCCACATTTTCATACAGCTGAACTTCTAATAAATTGATATATCTGAACACCTCCTCTAGTCACTAAAAGCAGAGCCAGGACAGATAGATTTCAGTCAAACTGACAGGCTTTCAAACCAGCAAATATTAACTACCCATATATATCATTACAACAACTAAGCTCGAGTATTTCTTAAGTTGTTAAAGAAAGCGAGTGGGTACTTAGGGCTTTACAAATATATTTTTGTAATGTCATTTGCTTTAACATCAAGCAGAAATTTTCTGCACTTTCAAAAATGCTTGGAAAGTCACCCGCGGTGTACTGCTCACTATTTATGAAGTGATTAGCATAAACAAACTTTTAAACTGTCAGCAGTAAAATATTGCCTGTAAATGTTCTGCTCTCTCTCCAGGTAAGTTTACGACCTGCTTTAGAATATGAGCAACTGTAATTACAGTAAGTCATACATTTCAAGACTGCAAAACTCTCTCTAAACTCTCAAACCCTATTAAGTGTGTTATTCAGTACAGAGTAAGGCACTGTATATTTTAAAAAGAAACACTAACAAGGTTTAGACCAAAGATTTGTCCCAAAAAATCCTGAAACAAGAAATAATACTTATAAATGAGAACATTAGAGAAGCAAGATCTCCAAATTAAACAGCATAGCTTGTATTAATGCACAACAGGATTTATGTCATGTAGATTTAATATTTACTAAATTGACAGTAATTTTTAAAATTGCAGTTTAGAGCTGCTCTATGGCTACCAACAAAAAATGAAAAAGCTTTTCTCCTCCTTCCCTCCCTCCCCATCCTGCTTTAAAAGTCAGAAGATGTGGGGTTGTAAAAACCTGAAAAAGGAAATGGTATGTGTGAAGTCAGCAGTTCAGCAAAGTGGCTGACTGGCCATTAACAGCTTTAAATATTCTTAAAACGCCAATCTTCCCACATGAAGGGGTATTTTAATGTTATATTAAAATAAATTTTAAAATACAACTTATGTTTCTATCTTAAGCAAAACTGCCAGTTTTAGTAGTTTACTAGTACGTATTTACAGTAGTACAAGATTTTGACCATTTGTTTAAACATTTTGGTGAATTCAACACACTGAAACCTGTGTGCTGTTTTCCACTTCCCCCTTCAGCCTGGAGTACTCTTCCTGAAAACATTCACCATCATTATTCAACCTGGCTTTGTCCAAATAACTAACTCATTTTTTTTCATAAAGCAAACTAATTAAATTATGAAAAAAAAAAATTGCATGATTAGCACTAAGAGCTATATACCTGCAGGAAATTCTCTCTACATTCAGATAGATCTCCTCTGTCTTCAGCTCAGGCTCCCTTGACACAGAAGAGAGGTCTCAAACTATTTGTTCTGCAAGGCACTGAGCATACTTCTAGCACAGTGTAAATACAGCAGGTAAGGGAGAAAAGAAAGTGCTGTTGCAAACATAGCAAGAGATGCCCAGATGTTAAAGAACCCTTTACAGCTTTTCTGCACTTGTCTTCGGCAGACAAGAAGCAACGCCACCAGCAGCAGTCAGAGAGAGTGTGTATGCATAAGGGAACAAGGGGAGAACAGACAAACAGAGAATGGCAGAAAGGGGATTTTTTATCCTTTTAGGCAACTATGGCTTCCTCCCTTCTACACTGCCTTCAAACTGGAAAAGGACTGTGAAAGCTTGGTTCAGATATGATCCAACAGAGCTCTATCCACACAGTGCATAGTCAGCAAATTCATCCCCAAGGTCTAGATTTTTTATTCCCAGAGAAACAGACACACTTTCACTCTGATGAAGAAATCTACAGAAGTCAAATAGCATGCACAATTTGTTTCTTTCATTGAAGACATGGAGAACAGCCTTGGGACATTTCTGCACAGGATGTGACTGCTGTCAGCACCCCAGATGAAGTTACCTTGCTTCAGAACACGCTTGTCTCCCCTCACTTGTACTCAACGCCAGCAGCAACATACTTCTGCTACCATCCTCTTCCAGCACATAAAATACCTGTTTCTCTGCCCCACTTGAGAATCCAAACAACATAATGCTGACAGGGACTCCCTGCCACTGTATATTAAGAAAGACACAATTTGCCTCAACACATTTTTCTGCTGCTGCAATACTCCACAGTGTAGCCTGTCCTATATAATGGAATAACTACACTGATCCCAGGTACTGGTGTCCAGTCAGGGAACAAAACCAAACCAACCAGAACAAAACAACCCTTAAGCAATTTCCTGATAGCTCCCCTGTCAAGACAATGTTTCTGCACAAAGAAAACCCCAGAGAGCTGTTTGCAGTTTCCAGGCACATGCACTGGACTCACCTGTCGCTGCTGCTGACAGCTGTGCCGTTTCCCCAACTCAGAAAGTCCCATTACACAAGGGATCTTCGTGCAAATGCCACCAAAAATATCTGTCCATCTATTTGGACAAACATTATCATTGAATCACAGAATACTGTGAGTTGGAAGGGACCCACAAGGATCATCAAGGTCCAGCTCCTGTCCCTGGACAGGATAACTCCAAGAATCACACCAAGTGCCCTTCCAAAGGACCACTCAGTGCTGCTAGACATTTCTGCAGCTAACAAAGCACTAACAGGTCATAAAAGACATAACAGCTCCTAAATGCTCAAAGGACTAGACAGCTGCAAATACTCCGCTGTACTATTTGCTTCACTCTTCAATAATGGAAGAAGATGAAAGACTCAAAGCATAAGGAACATTTGCAGCAATTCTGTATCTCTATTCCCGCTTCCTATGAAAACTTTCCAATTATAGTAAAAAAAAAACAACCCACAGGTGAAGCAAGCAATAACAGGGCAATCTCCTCCACCTCTCTCTCAGCATGACTGCACACCTTTCACGGGTTGTATGTGGCTCCGGCCCAGGACAGAAGCAGAGTATCTCCCTTTCTGCTGTTTCTGGAGACCACCTTTCTGAAGGCAATCCCCGCTCTCTCCTCCACCCAGTGCTTACACCATTGAGCACTAGGGAATATTCAGACTAGGTAGTATTTTCCTACAACAAGCTGAAAAATAATTACATACCATATTCAAAGTTTTCAATCTAACTATAAACACTGCTTATTTTGGGATTGAAACCAGTTCGTATCATCTGACCTTCCTAGAAAACCACTGTCTTCCTCTTTACAGCTCTCCAGTGCAGGGTACACATACAAGAGATTTGGTAGGGGAAGTGCCATCAAACATGTAGCAGCCCTTTTAATCTCTGAGCCCCTGACAGACGTTAGTGACAATAAAGAGTTCCACAAAATTTAGCAGCTCTGATACCCTTTCACATTCCTCCATGCACAATACTCAGTTTTACAAACTGTCCTTTTTAAGTGGGCTTTTAAAAGTGCCCCAAGAACTGCACTCCTTCCACTGAACCTGCCTGCATTAATCTCTGATAGATTCCACACAGTACATAAATAATGGTACATGCTTCATTTTAGGTATGCACCTCATTAAAATGGTGCTACTCTCTTACAGGTTTTATAAACTTCAGCTGCTCCCTGAACTAATGTATGGTAGAGAGGATGAAAGGCTCAACCTCTTCTTTGCCCTATACTAAAAGGAGTCTCGTATTACCTTGAGAAGACAACTGACTTAGATTTCCATCAAAGAAGTTCATCCCTTTTATGAAAATTGATGGAAATTAAAATGACGGAATTCCCTTGGTATCTTAAATAGAATTTGACCCGATTTGTGAAGTTGAAGGCCTAGAATCAAATTATCTAAACAGCACATCTACCTTTAATACAATGTCTTACTTGGGTTTAGATGACAACACACAAATACGAAGAATACAAACCACTTACAGGTTTAAAAAAAAAAAGAGTAATCAGTCCAAAACACTGCTCATGCTTAAACTGCATACAGCATTACTCTTACAAAGCCAAAAAAGAAAATGTACTTTAGGATTAGTTTGGACATAAGATATCTAGAGTATCTTACCTGTGAAGCAGAAAGGCTATCACCCCGCTAAAACCCGAGAGAGCACTAAAATTCTGTTAAAGGTGTAGTATTTCAGAGAGACTTTGATATTAGGCTCTGCAAGTAATTCAGAAAAGCAGGAAGAGAGCTCATATAAGAACCACAATACAATAAGCACACCATCGGTATTGCACCAACTTGGATCCAAACTGATCAACCACTACCCATAAAGCAGGAGCCGTAGTTAAAGTCCGGAACTATGAACCAGTCTTGAAACAGGACTGCTGAAATAAAAGAGACACGGAACTTAACATCACAAGGAAGAAATCTATACTTCATTTAGATCCAAGCTAAGAAAATTACGAATTTTTGGTCCAATCCAAAAGACACAGAGACTAAAGCTGTTACTTTTTCTGACAGGGATCTTGAGAGGAGAGTTGGTAAGGGCAGACACACAGCATATCCCTGCATACACATAGTGCTAAGGGTGTAACACATTATATCCCCTCTACTACAAATGGTTTAGTTGTGTGTACCTGTGCCCAATGTCCATTGTATACAAAAGAAACTATCAGAGCAAGCCCAAATAAATAAAAGTGATAAGTTGGCTGATAGAGACAGCTGCTGCTTTCTGAATGGTTATGAGGCAGCTCTTGACTTTCCTCCAGGTCTACATCCTTGTTGACCAAGTGGAAAGACTAACAAGGACGAGATAAAAGTACCTCTGATGGTCATCATCACCATTTATGCACCAGTTACTCTTTGTGTATAGATCTGTTGCAGATAAAAGGGGAGCCTGCTCACTGTTGGTTCAGATACCTGAAGCCACCCTTCCCATCCCAAAAGATGGTAATCTACTTGAAGAGATCACAGATACAGAATACGAGTTTTAGGCAATGTGGTGAGTTTACAGAAACACACCTGGACTGAGCAGGCGACTCACCAAATCATCTCCTGCTGCTCCCAGGAGCCAGGCAGCATTGCTGCTCCGTGGCCAGCATTGCGGCAGGAGCTGGGTGCACACCCTCAGCCCTCACTGCCCACACACGTCAAGTCAGCCAGCAGGTGCATGAAGGTACAAAAATAGTATTTACACAGAAACATACTCTCAAAAAACCCTGCAGCTCACTTAAGGACTTAACTGCCCCACCTTTTAGGGACTTTACCTCAAACAAATTAACTGCCTCTCCACTTAGACATCATAAGGAAAGTTGCTCACACACACCATTATCAGTCATCATTACAATGCAAAAATAAACTTATCTGCATATAACTAATCTTAAAGCTTCCCAAAACTGAATTACAGAACACTTGGACCTTAGAAGAAGTCTCCAAAGAAGCTGTACAAATTTTCTAGGAAAAGCACCCTCATATACCAAAAACACAAATCACAGTAATAAAGAATTATTCATCAAAATGTATTACAATGTTAACGAATATTCTGGAACTTTAACATTTTCATTGCTTTTTATTTACCCAGTGCTCTATTATGCCTTGACAATTTTATATGGGCTTTTCTGGCTCTTCCACATGCTAGAAAAATCTCATTCTGGGCAATTTATGTTGCATGTCTCACACTTTAAAGAAAACAAATGGTGTAGTCCTTTACATTTAAGATTTCAATCTCTGAAAGAAGCAATCGGCACGAAGGCTGCGTGCCTAAGGCTATTCCTTTCAAATGGGAATGAACAGAACTTTAAATGCCCTGCAGATGCAGAGGTCACAAAGTTGGTTAACAACCTCCCTTGTCTAGACTCCTTGAAGCAGTGTCCTGGTCCCTACCTGTAATTTGTTCAATATTTAAACTTAGAAAATATCACAGTAGACTGTCAAATGCTATTTCTAAAGATTTCCTTAAAACATGAAAAGAATAACTATGTATTTCACTCACCCTTGTTTGAGGTAGACGTATCCAGACAAATAAGAAAGCCAGCTGCAGTGTCCTGAACAGTTAATGACAAATGTCGTTTCCTGTTAGTGACACTATTTAGTAGCAGCGGATAATTGCGGAGGACTTCATTTGTCCCCGCACATTCACTCAGTAAAGGGAGCAAACAGGACTCGCTCACAGCTCACGACCCCACTGGAATACCAAGAAAACAACAAAAGACACCTATGTACAACAGGCAGAAGCAGCTATCTATGTTTGCTTCACGCTTTTTCACATTCTCTCAAGTAAAGATGCATCTTATACATACGAATTCTAGACAGGTAATGGAATTAATAGTTTCTCAGTACTACAAATTTCACACTAGCAAAATGCCTCCTTTGAACTCGAGCAGCTACTCCAGAAAACAATGCCTCTGCCTTACGAGAGCACACTATCTGGACACAGCAACGGCAGTCACAGCAAAGGAGGAAAAAAAAAGCATCTGTACATTCAATGTAGGAACACACAAAGTCAAAAGAAAAATATTTCAAAGTACTGCCGTTGCTTGTTTCCTAAAATTCCTGCGTCAAGATCAATACTTACATATGTCTGAATGTTAAGAACAATCTAGTCACAACTTCTAATTGTTGTGGAAGTAGTTCATACTCACAGCTACAGCACACCATGAAAAGCCAACATTTGTTTTTGCTGAATCTGAGCATTACTACAAAAATATAAAATACCAAGCAACCTGAAAGATATCACACTAATATTGCTACCTATTTACACCAAATAGAAAGCTAAAGCATCAACTCCATCAACTGAGTTTCAAACAAAATTAGTAACTACTTTCATATTTAAGAGTAGACCATGTTAAAGTTAAAAGCCATACAAACACTTCCCGGTCTCAACCTCAGTTTCACCATACACTTGTTTCCTGCAGCCTCCCGCTTGCATTACTGTGCGACTTCCCATAAAGAAAGTACTAACAGAAGTGTCTCCAATGCGCTTTTTCTCTACATCGATTCAAGTAATATCGTCCTTAAATAGTATTTACATTTTATGGTACCCCAGGGGAGAAAATCAGCTCCCCCTGCCCCCAAATGCGCAGCCTGGCTGTACAAGGAATTTCTCTGGACACACTGTAAGTGCAACCACTCACGTGGGCTGTGGGTTGCTGCGGCCCGAGCAGCACTTGATGGTGGCCCGTGGAGAGCTGGTACAGCACAACGCATTCACTCCCCTATTTATTCCATAAGATTAACGTGACAGCCCAGAACCCAAGTGTAACACAGCAAACACCTTCCTGCAATGCTGTTCCCATCCGCACCAGTGCTGCAGCTGTTACCGACCCTGAGCGACTGCCTCACCTACTGCTTTGCTCTGCCACTTCCAAAGAGTAAGATGCAGTAGGAATGATTTAAAAACCCAAAGGTTTAAGACTGTGACTCTGAATTACAAAAAATTCATAACCTGTCAAATTTGAAGAGCTGTTTACAAGTCAGACACAGTATGCTCTGAAAACCGACTTTCAAACCTACAGAGTCTATGCTTTTTAAGTTTTAATCACCTTGTCTATGTTAGTTAGGATATGCAGGAGTCACAAGCAAAGTTTACATGACCAGAACTCACTAAAATATCAATATTTCCCATTTTCATTAAACTTTTTAGGTCTTAGAATTATTTTTTGCTATCTCTTATAGTCTAACTCATCAGTGAGAAACAGCAAATAACTGCGGAGAAAGACTTCAATTTTAAATTGTACTAACATTTAAAGCGTGCCTTCACTCTGAAAGAATAATTGAGCATAAAATTTAACTTGAATATTGATACATACTACAGCACTGCAACGTGTTTTGTAGGTTAGCCTAGCAGCTAAAGACAACAACGACGCACAACACTGTACCAGAACTTTCCATACTTGAACTACTTTCCCTGGACCATCCAAAATTATGACTCCCCGTGCAAGATACCCCCTTTTAAGTCGGCAATCAATTTATACCACATATGCAGTTTAACTGTAAAGAAAACGGGATCAGTGCCGTAGTGCATCGCAACCCGACACGTGCCCCACAACAGGCCACGTCTGGCACCGCGCTGTCTTCAAGCGCCACCCCCAGCCCCCTTACCCAACACAACCGAGGGCTCCGAATTAAATGATTTTTAACGCGCATCCGGCCGACGCCCGTTCCCCAGCACCTCGCCCGCCTCGGCGGTGGCTGGGCAGGACGATTAGGCGCAGCCCCGGCCGGGAGGGCGCGGAGCCACCGCGGGGGAGGCAGCGGGGCCGCCCCGGCGAGGGGAGGCGTGTCCTGCCCGCGCTCCTGTCAAACGCCGCCGGCCCCGCCGCTCGTCCCGGAGGCACCGGCGGCTCAGGGACCTCCCGTACCGCCCCTGCTCACCGGAGTTCTTGCTGTCCGGGAGTAGCGGCCACCCCCGGGCAGAGAGAGGCATTTTCTTAGCGCCGGGAGACAGAGCCGCGCCGCTCTCTCACCCTCGCAGCTGCGCTCGTATTCGGCCACCCGCGGGTCTCCGCGGGCGGGGTCGGCGGGACCCGCCGCGCTGCGAGTTCAGCCCGCAGAGGAGACGAGCGGCCAGCGCCAAGAGACCAGGACGCGCCGCTGGAGCATGGGGCAGCCCCGGCCAGACCTGGAGCATGGGGCAGACCCCGGCCGCCCCCAGCGCAGTGGTGTTGCCGAGGAGGGGAATTCGGGACCGGGGCGCCC